>VDFB02281492.1:537909278-537921666 GCA_007258455.2 Sequoia sempervirens | reverse complement strand
AAGGTATGCCATCATCCCCACGAGAACCTCAAGGTATGTCTTCTACTCCACCATCGATCGAAGGTACGCAATCTAGCCCACCTCAATTAAATATTGATGAAATTCCTAATGTTGAGATGTATGTACCTAGGAAAACACCACCTAGAATTTTGCGTAGAAAGCCAAAGTATTTGATTAATAGTGATGAGGATATTTTGCAGCACATGGAAGGAAAAATTCCAACATGCGCTTGTAGAAGACATGCTGATAAGATTTGGAAATTCTACTTTGAAAGGCTAAATGAGACTGCAAGATGTCAACTATTTGTTGAAATGATGCAGGGTATAAAGTATAGAGACATCCAAGAGAATGTCAGCTAGAAAAGAAATGCAACATCCTTATTTTGATGATCTTGGCAAATCTCAATCATGATTTTAAGCCATTACAAAAGTGTGTGCAAAGCTTGGTGAGGGAATTTCAAGTTATTCATTTGAAGTTAACCTTATCATGAGCAGCTATGATGTAGACATTATAAGAGCATCTCAAATTTCAACTTACTCTATTCATGAGAGGTGTTGTGTGCAATAGGTATCTTGGAACTTGCAGTGAAGATGTATGACCAGGAGTGACTAAGTTGAGAGACTGGCATGCCTATTTGTAAGTGCCTTCCATCTATTTTCATTTCATTTACATTTTGGATGCTCTTTCTTTTTCTCTTTTACTTTGCATATTTGTAAGTGAACTACTAAAAATTGATTGGTCTCTCATTGCAAAAAATGTTGATTTATGAGCCATCAAAGAGAATCTCAGCCAAAAAAGCAATGCAGCATCCTTATTTTGATGATATTGAGAAATATCAATGTTTATTTGAAGCCATTATAAAAGATTGTGTGAAGCTTAGTGAGGGAATCTCAAGATACTCAATTGAAGCTAACCTCATAATGAGCACCTATGATGTAGAAATTTAAAGATAATCTCGAATGTATGAGTGACATTGTAAAATATCTATGAGAATGAAGTTCCTAAGGCATTGTAATGAGATTTACTCAAATATTGTAATTTTGGAGTTCATGTTTGGTGCAGTAGCACCTTGTTCTGTAAATGCCTTTAATAAGAAAATTTGCAAAATTTTAATTTTGAAATGTAAACAATGTGAAAAAGGTCATGCGAAGGTCATATGTAATGTATTCAAAGTCTCAAAAAGGTCATTAGGTGATTAGAGAAGTGATATTGCACAAAAGATGTCATTTGGTGTAAAAATGCAAAACTTGCATTAGTTGCACAATTAAAAAATTAGTAAATAAAGGATGATGTTTTCTATATTTGCAGCACTCTTTTTTGTTTCAAGCTTGTGTGGATTGTATAGCACCTTATACTTTGATTGTTGATTAGTTTTCAAATGTAAAAATTGAATTTTAAAATGTAAAATGCATGTAAAAGGTCATATGATACAGTCAATATAATGGTTTGTGGATTGATGCAATAGGGGGAGGCCTACAACACACAAAGTCATAATTCCAATCCGCAAACACAACTGTCAGGCCATAAACTCCTCACAATTTCACCATTTCTTCAAAATCACTCTTTTCCCTTGTAGCACTAGGAATCAACTCAATTGGGTAACTTATCTCAATGACACCTCATCAGTCCATGACATGAACCTCTTCAGGTACCCATTTGAACAATCTTTGACATACTCAAAATCCACCTATGATCACTTCAGACCAGAGCACTCAAATTTCACCTTTTCACCGTTGTAGGCTTCTAATTAGCCTCTTTTTCCAAAGCAACTATACTTGAAACTTATCCAAACCCTAAAAAACCTTGGGGCAGCAATTTAAATGTGTCAAAACCTCCAAAACCACAATCAGACCTCTAACATACCACAGTACAAAGGGTAATCCATAAAACCCTACTTTTTAGCCAAAACCCTAGGGGTTTATTGAAAAAGTCACTTCCCAATCTACCCAAAAAACAAAACCTCTTCAAAAAAGTTTGAATTGGTCTACACAAGCTTAATAAAACATGAAATAATGTTTCCTTCTCACAAAACTCACTTTGGCCCACCAAAACCTCCACTTTTCATGAGGAAAACTCATATTTTCACATTAGGGCATCACACCCAATGCAATATCAGACCTCCCCTTCACAAAAAAGCTTGAAACCACCTATTCCCAACTAAAATAATCTCATTCCACCAATCACAATAGTCACGGGGGTGGAATGGGCAAAATTTACATTTATGTGACTTTGAACACCCCAAAAATAGGGTTAACAGGGCAGATTAAGAAAATCTAAGATAAAACTCCACAAATTTAAAATAAGACTCAAAAAAAATTCAAATGAAAGTTAAAACATGCTATAAGAGATTTCCATAGTTTGCAAGTCAAGACACCCCTGTATGAGATCGTACAAGTCTGCCAAGAATGGAAAAATACAGAAAATTTGATAAAAAGCAATGCTAATCAACTTTTATTGCTTCAAATATTCAAGATCCCCCTCTCATCGAGTCTTTACAATATATTTATAATGTTTCTACTTCAAACTAAACTTTCCCAATGGATCTAACTGCCCTTTGCACTCCTTAGCTGTTCGATCCCTAAAGAGTCCAAAGTGCGAAATAGCTGCAAACTTCAACATGTTGTTACTCGGATACCATGACGATTAGAAACTTCTTGTTTGATCCTACAGGATCACGTTGGGTGCCTCTACAAAAACCTCTCTCGATTTTGGCTATCTCGAAGTGGTTTCAGAGTGGTGTGATTTCACTTGATGGAAGAGTGTCAAATGCAAGCGGTGCAAAGTTACCAAAATTAGTTGCAGCTTTAGATTTTACAGCTTCGTGTGACCAAATGGAGCTATTCCAATGCATTTGAATAGGTATGTTTTACACTAGGCATGGTCCTCTTGTACCCAAACACCTTGGAGATAAGCTATGAACTATGTTCAAGTGAGATACGATTCCTTGCAGGTCAAGTCTTGAAGTAACTTACCAAAAACTTCAACATGTTACTTTCGGATACCATGATGCGTACAAAATTCTCATCTAATCCTACAGGATCAACTTGGGCCCCTCTACAAAACCTCTCTTGGTTTTCACTATCTCAAAGTGGTTTTCCTATGGTGGCAGATTTTTACTTGATGGAAAAACTGTCAAATGCAAGTAGTGCAAAGTTGCAAAGTGGTGCAACTTTCATTTCTACAACTCATGTGAAGAAGCAGGACTATTCTTACATATGAATAGGTATTTTTATGCTAGGCATGGTCCTCTTTCAGAGCCAAACACCGCAGGAATCGCTCAGAACTCGTTCCGACGGTCGATTCCTTAAGGAGGTGCAAAGTGAAAAATGGCTGCAAACTTCATCCTATTGTTACTTTCGGATGCCGTGATGCTTAGAAACTTCTCGTCTTATCCTACAAGATTCTGCGTTAGGCACCTCTACAAAAATCTCTCTTGGTTTTGGCTATCTCAGAGTGGCTTTCCCGTGGCGACAGATTTTCACTTGATAGAAAAAGTGTCAAATGCAAGCAGTACAAAGTTGCAAAGTGGTGTAACTTTAATTTTGCAACTCAAGTGACCAAACAGACTATTCTAACGCATTCGAATAGGTATGTTTACTCTAGGAATGGTCCTCTTTCACGCAAAACCGCAGCGAATGCAGCTCAGAACTCGTTCAACCGGATCGATTCCTTAAGAGTCCAAAGTGTGAAATGGCTGCAAACTTCAGCATGCTATTATTTAGATACCATGACGCTTAGAAACTTCTCATCTGATCCTACAGGATCGCTTTGGGGATGTTGGAGACTAAAATTTCATGCAAATTTTAGGATCCCATGTGTGAGTTTGATTTTGGCACTCAAAAAACTCAGTTGTACAATCAACCCCAGCAGCACATTTTAAAAGATCATAAATTTGGGTATGTTCATTTTCATGCCAAGCCACCTTGCACGGATGTTTATCTACCATATGTGAAAGTGAATGCCAATTTTCAGCTTCGTACGATCAGTTTTGATAGGGTTTCAAAATGCCAAGTTGAAGGGTTCTGCAAAAATTTGTTGTTTACACAATGTTAAATCTATTAAAGTGACTAACTTTGGAGAACAATATTAAGCAACTGAAAATATATTATGAAAAATGGATTGGTGCATCAGATTCTACCCACCAAAATATACCCTCATGCCAATTTTCAGGGCTTTAGGATATCATTTGGTATTTTTTTCAAAATCAATTCCGGAGGCTACATGACTCATTTTGGTCACTGTGCAACAAAGCAAAATTCCATTGGAGAGACCAGTCGTAGTCTCATCGATATCTGCAAAATTGGTTTGTAGTCTCACTAATTTGCAAGAGTGTTTTGTAGTCTCACTGATCGGCAAGAGTTGATTTGAAGTCTCACCGATCGGCAAGAAAAATACTATCGAAGTGAAATCCTCAAGTCATCCCGAGCATACATGCCATGCCGATGGACCCTCATCGGAAGGACATTCACTTTATCTCACTGATAAAATGAAGAGAAACACATCAAAGAGACGTGCTATCGGAGTGAGTTTTTCTTGTCTTTCCGACTTCATATGTTACACTAATCAGCAAGAGTGGTTCAAAGTCTCACCGATCGGCAAGAATGGTATGAAGTCTCACCAATATTTGCAAGAGTGGTTTGAAGTCTCAGTGATACAATATTCCTACAACAATTTGCATCTGAGAAACTCTTTGATATCGATGCAAGATAAAATATGTCTCCTCGATGTGTTATGTTACCCCGATATAGTGAATACATACGATCATAGCATAAACAAAAGATTAATAAAGTACGACTATAGTGGAAAACAATATTTCACATTTTCACCGAGTAGGTAAATGCAAAGGGAGTTTAAAAGTGGATAATTATTTTACCTAGGAGAGCATAACAAGTAAAATTTATAAAGACATTTTTCACCAAAGGAGATATGAGAGCGGGTAAACATTTTTGGGTGAAAAAGTGAAGATTGCCAGCAAAGGAATTAAAGTTTATTGTGAAATAATTTTCACGGGAGACAAAGATAGTGAAGATTAAAATATTTTAATTTGTCGAAGGAAATTAATTAAATTATAATGAGGAGTTGCAGTCGACACACAACGAACGATCACAACTATTGAAGATATAATCTATATATGCCAGATGAAATCCAATGGATCATGAATTAGATTTAGGAAGAAGTAGTGAGTTAGGTAGTTGGATAGGGTGAATAGTTTCTGAAATGAAATATCATTCTATACATTGTAAAATCTTTTCAAATTATATAATGGAGTGGAATGCATAAATTTGGTGATCCAATTATGGTGTCAGTTGTTTGTTGAATTTATTAAAAATATTATCAGGTTGTCTCCAAGGTTGTCATTTCCTTATTATTTAAATTGATATCAAGGATATTTTCAGTTTATCAAAGCACATTTCCTACTCTTGTGTGGTTCAATTAATTGGCTCCTTCAAGGAAGGATTAAACTCTTTTAATTAATCACAGTAATCTGGAAAAGGACATTTGGATCAATAAGAAGAACTTGATAATTGCATCCTCGCACATTTATGTTAGGCATAAACTCTTAAAAGTTCCAAACAATTTGAATTGTATCCAAAAATAGGACTCACATATCATACAAATCTTGACTCCATTAGCCCAACAGAAGTAGGCACTGGTCACACCAATTCCATTCTAGAATTTCATAAAAAAATTATTCAAAATATTCACATTTCAAATTTAAGTAGAAGTAATTAGCAAGCTATCATCTATTGCATTTATTCCATTGTGATAGATCCATCAATTCAATCAAGTCATACAACTCTAAATCTGCTTCAATTATATAGGTGCACCCGCCTAGGTCTAGCAAAGCCTAAAGAGAAGAAGGTTCAAATTCATCATTTGGCCTTGTACGTTAGCCAAAAAAATTGTGAGAGCTTGGAAACCTCTCGTGGTTCAAACCCATTTTTGAGACCCTGATTCCACTCTCTTGGAGACAAACATCGTAAGATTTTGGTTCCAACCTATCCATTCAAGTCAATAAAGTTAAATTGGTCTTCAACCAAAGGTTTGCAATTGTTTCATTGCACTTCCCATCCGGATTCACGCACCAATAGTTTGGCAACTCTGCTAGGGAGAACTTGAAGAAATCTAGTAGCAAACTATCATGCCTTATAGAGTCATAAAATCCCTTTTGCATCCTTGTCATCTCACATAATTAAGTAAGGGGATTATGTTGGGGTAAATCAAAAGCAATTTCAAAATCCATTTCATTTTCCTACTTTTGGAAAAGTAGGTGGTGACTCTAGTAAAAAATTGATGAAGAATACACAACCATCTTCAAAATTGCAATATTTCTAGTCAGAAATAGAAGTCACAGGTTGTAGTATGTATAGCAATTATTCTTTTCCCCATACACATTATGGTACAATTGAGAATTTTGGTAATGGAGGCAATGCACATCATTCACAGTAGGACATTTATGCACCACAGTCATAAAACCAAATGAATGCTTATCCTCTATCTCTTGAACACAGATTAGTGATCTACCATATCCATACAGCCCTCCAAATTTTGTCTCAGCCATTGATAAACCATTTAACTACAATAATATCCAAGGCTACCCAAATCCTTATCCCTGCAAACTGATAGAACTGCTAAAGCATATCCCTAAATTTCATGGAGAATGGAGTGAATCAGCTTGCAAGCATGTACAACAATTCTAGGATTTCATTGTGAACTTTCAGATTTATCCAAAATATGTCATTATGAGATGTTTTTCAAGATCTTTGAGAGACAACACAAGAGAATGGTTTATAAGCTTTCCCATGCAAAGTATATCTTCATGGGAAGAGTCAAAAAAATATTCCTAAGCCATTATGAGGAAAAAGATGATGAGTATTTACATATTCAAGAAAGAGGTCAAGATCTCTTAGATGCATTTTTTGGCATAAGAAGACACAAAGGAGAATCTGTACGCTCCTTACTCGACTAAATGTTGAAAGTCCATTTGAAAATACCTTATGATCTTCTACCTGATGATCACATACTCATTAAGCAATTCATGAGAATATATGATCCCAATTTAGTTCATTGGTCTGAGTCATCAAAGCCAACTACTATTGGGGAGCTATGGTTATGGATACTTAGGCACGAGTGTGCTAGCAATGTTAAATTTGATAACACAGAGAATGGTATTGATAAATATGGAAAAAATAATCAAACAATGCAGCCAATAGAAGAAACATGTGTGAGTGAAATTCTCGATGATGATATTTCATATTTGAATGAAGATGAACTTGTTGAAGACTAATTTTCTACCTTGGAAGATGATTGCAGCATTGAAGATATTACCACAAACATATTGCCTAAGGAATATCTTAGCCACGATTCAGATGATGTGGAGGTGCAACCATGTATTTGTCATAGCATTGAAAATTTGGAAGCTGAAATAAAAGAAGACAATATTCCCTGCAATAATGAAGAAGGAAATGATTGTGATCAACTCATTGAAGATGAGTGTGCAAGTGAAAATAATTCCTATGATAGTCTGCATAATGAGGATGAAGATACAAAAGGTCTCTCTTGCATAAAAAATTGTGTTGGTGAGAGTAGTTTATGTTATGAGGGATCCATTGAATATTCAGATTGTGGAGACGAACCTATGGATTTTGATCTACAACAAAGTGATTCTTGTAGTTCTTATGGAGATCAGGAGGAAGTAGCAATGGAAAATGTAAGTCCATCTGGTAGTGAGCAAATAACAATTCCAGCTGTAGTTGAGTACCATGATGACACAATTGATGAACAAGAAATTTGTACACCTGAAAAATGGTTTTAAACTTTTTTCAAATCCAGTGTATGATGAAAAAATAGAAGAAGATCAAATGACATTGTGTCAAGCAATTGAATATGAGATTGATACACTTGAATTACCATTTTTCATGATGAGAAGAGCAAAGAATACAATAATAATCATGTGGATGAAGGAACATGTTTGATCAACAGTGAGAAAAATTCAGATTTTCTAGCAATGGAATATCAGAAATACATACATAAGAAAGATTCAGAAAAATCATCCCCAGCATTAGTTGGTTCGAATGTGTAAAATAATGACTGTATGAATCAGAAATTTGAGTCACTGTCAACTAATGACATAAAAGAAATAGAAAATATTTCATATATAATTATCTCAGAAGATGTTGATGTGGCATATTTCTCAGAACCGTGTGAGAAGAATTCAAATTTTTTAGTTTTCAGTTCAGCTGGGAGACCATTTTATAATGTATGACAATGACCAAAATGATGAAGAATTTGGCATTAAGAATAAAAGTGCAATATTTTACAAAGGGCTTCCAAAGATTCTTTAAAATAGAACATCTTGTGGGATGAGCGACATAGCCACATAGCATGCACTAAGATTATATGTGCATGCATTATCTGTATGGCACTTACTGTACATCACTTTCCAATTGTTCTTGAGCACTTATCATTTTTAATTATTCTTGGAACACCTAGTATAATCCTCGCACCTAACATAACCAACATGGAGACCAATGCATAGGTATTGAAGACATTTTTATATTTTCTTTCCAAATGCATTTTTAGAGTGGGAAAACCTTTTACATTCACTTTTGGATATTCTTCCTAAGGGTAGAAATTATATTGAATATAGAATATCTTTATTCTCTAATTTAATTTTTTGATTAGCTCAGACATTAGGCCTTAGGCAGATTTATTGTTTTTATAATAAATTATAATAATTATCTCAAATGGGCACAATAAGAATCAGCATGGGTATGTAAATTTCATGATTACAATGATCTATATTAACATGAGCTTCATTAAAAATCCCTTATTAATTAATCAAAAAATTAATAAATATATAATATAATTTTTATATAAATTTATAATTAATTAATAATTATATAATTAGTATATTAGAAATTAATCACACTATATTGATATCTTTTAGAATCTTTTAAATAGATGTATTTAGGATATCTTTACTATTTTTTTAGAAAATTAAACATCAAACCATGTTTAAATACTTTGAATCACTAACTCGAGGTAAGCATTTTAAAAGGAAAACAATTATTCCCCTATACTAAATATTTTTATGTATATTAATCAATTAATGCAAACAGTGAATGTATAGTCTAATCTAAATAACAACATTGTGGATAATAGGTATTAGATATTAGTAACACTAAATGTTAAAGTATGAAAAGTGAATGCAATAAATGAAAGTACTCAGATATATGCTCAAGGGAAAAGATTAACTCTATTATGTAACTAAAGTTTGAATGGTTCAAGATTAAAAATGGAGGACATCAATCTAATCTTTACCTTGGATCTAGAAAAATTAATTTGTACTATGGACAATTCTATCTATGAGTCCAAGTATTTCTTATGATCATGGATCTATCATGAAACCTATAGAAATAACTTGGTTGTATATGTACTTTTACTTCCTAATTTGCTAATTTTACCTCTATTTTCTCTACTATCTAGTGTGATGGTATTTTAAAATGCCTTTAGACAATTTCTAGAATCATAATATTTCACATTATCTAAGGTCAAATCCCTATAAGGATTGGATTTTTTTTAATTGTCAATAGTTTACCATTAGCCAAAAAAACATTACATCATAGGAATCAGCTCATATCATATCACTATCTAAAAAGACCATGCAGAGCCCCAAATGGACATCACATAAGGTATTATATATGTTCCATGCAAGGCCTTCATATTATATAATGTTGTATCTCGACGGTTAGTTTAAAGAATCATAAATTAGTATATACATTAAAAAACTTACAAAAATATGTTATCAAAATCATGTCTTTCAAAAGGTAATACTTTCACTATAATTTTCATTGTCATTCCACCTAATTAGTGGATCAATTTTAGATATATCTTCATTTGATCTCACTACCTCCACTATGAGATCTTCTCCTTGGTTTACATAGAAACTTGGTCCTCCCTAAAATCCAAGACCATTTTGCAGTGTCTCTACTTTATATTTCTTGTTATATTTCTTCTAAAATTCTAGATAGCTTCTGAGAAAGGGTGTGTTGTTTGCTTTGTTGAATGGCTAGTGCCTTTCATATTTGATTTCTTCTTTACTGACATCCACCTTACCATTTTTTAGTCACTTGAGGAATTTATCTTTGGATATCTCCATTTTCACTATAACCTGTATAGAAATATCATGATAAATGAGTCTTCTATCAGACTTAGTAAGTGCTCTCCTTTTTCCTTGGAGCCATTCCTCATTCCTAGCTTTCCATAAAAACCACAAATTTTTTTAGTAGATAACAAAAGCCAAAAAACATTAAATGATTTATCCTTTCCCTCTACAAAACAAAAAAAATCTTGCCACTTAATTTTACCTAAATCCCCCCAACCCCGAGGTCTGCACTGAATAGATTCCAAACCTCTTTAGCAAAGAAACAGTGAAAAATTATGCATAACAGTTTCATGTTTTCTACAAAAATCACATATAATCATGCTAGAAGAGGATATAGAACAAGGGAGATTTTACAAGATAATAAACCATCTAAAACAAGCCTTCTTAGGCTCTAACACTTTGGATCACAAAAATTTAAAGATATTGAGTCATTGTTTATCACCAATTTCAAGATTTTAGCTTTGTTTAGGTTCCTAGTCATGTTTGGGGTTTCATCTAATGATTTATAAACAAGTTTGGGCTTCATTTTATGCAATTCAGTACCATAAAACCATTTGAACTTTTCAAAACTTTTTTTGTTGTATTCATGTACGTTACAGGAAATAGAAAGATCTTGCATGCTTCCCTGAGCACCAAATATGTTCTCCAATGAGATGGAGGCAAATCAAATTCTGTATTGAGGGAGGCCCAAGTTTTCAACTAGTTGTTATATATAATATCCTTAAAAAATTTAATGCCTTTCTTGAACCAAGATTTTGTAGAGCACCCTTGCAGTAAGGAAAGGAGCTTCTCTTTATGAGATAAGTTCCACCATATTGATCTAGAGAGACATTTTATTTCTGCCACTATCTAGAATATCACTATTTTTTATCAAACTTCTAACTTGCTCCCAATATTTCCATAAACTTTTAAAAACATTGGATTCCACAAGGGAAAAATGAAATTTTCCAAACAATAGGTCACAAAGGGTAAGATGCTTCCATGTTTTAGCTTGTTTTGGGACTACATATTGAATATTATTCCTTATTAGGATCTTCCAAGGTTCGTTTCCTTTATGTGCTTTAAAAATTCATTTGAAAGCAAGGTATATGCCTTGCTTTTTTAAATATTTTAATCCTAATCCTCCTTCACTTTTATCTAAACAACACCAATCCCATTTAACTGCATGCTTCTTCTTTTTTCCTTTACCATCAAACCAAAGAAATTATATGATTTTCTTTTATATTTCATTCATTTGATAGCTAAAAAACTTGACCACATAGAAGAGTAGTAAAGATTGTAAGATGAAGAAATTTTTGACAAATTTGTATCTTTCATGCCAAGGATAAGTATTGCTTGTTCCATTTACCTAACTTTTTTATCTAATTTATCTTTTTATTTATTCCTATGTGTCTTTCAAACATGGATTCATAGTGAAACGAATACCCAAGTATCTAACCTATTTATTTGGACCTCCCCCATTGGAATTCATATTTAGCAAACCACTCAGGGGGGTGTTTTCTCAACTTAACATTATGAATTTCACCTTAGATATTTTTTCCCCAAAGGCTACACAAACATGTTCAACTTTTGCATAAGATACTCAAAGTTTTCTTCTTCAAGTTTAACAGAGATGGTAGTATCATCTACAAATTGAATGTTTAGGAGGTCCTCTTCATTTGGGAGGGTAGTATCATCTAAAAATTGTCACCCTTAACAATTTCACATTAGGTTTAGTTCCCCCTATGTGCTTGGACTTAATTATGCATCTAATCTGCCCATTTTATAAATATCTTTAGAAAATTAAAAGATGGGATTGAAACAAACACTTAATATCTATCCCTGATGTTTAAGGCCTCGGCAAGGATTGGTCTAGACTAGGGCACCCAATGCCATTGTCCAGCCCATTTTAGCTAAAATTTAAATATATTGGTGTTGGCATTTTAATATTTGAAAATCCAATTTTATTTGTCAGCTATCGATATTTAATTTTTTGGAAATTAAAAGAATTGCATGTAAATACAAACTATTTTCACCATTTTAATCCTAATGATTCCTAGTAACTTTAAAGAACAAATCCTAAGGAAATTAATCAAGCAAATAAGCAGTCAAGAATTATAGCAGCATTTATTTCAGTCAAGCATCATGTTAGCCATGCATCATGTTTTCAAGTGAGTTTGTTCATGTTTTATGTTCATTTTTTTTTTAGTACTAACACTTGTCGGACTTCAAATCAAGCAT
>VDFB02281492.1:537724274-537909178 GCA_007258455.2 Sequoia sempervirens | reverse complement strand
CCTCCCTCTCACCCCCCTCACACTCTCAAGTCTCTCCCTTTATCACCCTACCTACATAAATTTCTCTTTCTCTCTGTCTCTCTCTCTCCCCCCTCTCTCTCTCCCAACCCCTCTCTCTCTCACTCCCTTTATCCCTCCCACCCTACCCAGCTAAGTCCCTCTCACTCCAACTCCTTCTCTCCCACTCCCTCTCTCTTAAACTCACTTTATCCCTTTATCCCTCTCACCTCTCTGCACACTCTCAAGTCTCTCCCTTTGGTACCCTACCTACATAAATCTCTCTTTCTCTTTATCTCTCTCCCCCCCCTCTCTACCCCTCTCTCTCAAATATCTCTCTCCCATCCCCCCTCTCTCTCTCACTCCCTTTATCCATCCCACTCTACCTAGCTAAGTCCCTCTCACTCCAACCCCTTCTCTCCCACTCCCTTTCTCTTAAACTCTCACTTCCACCCCCTCTCCCTCTCTCCAGACTCTCTCTCTCTCTCTCTCCTAAAATTCTCCCTCCCTCTAAAGACATACATAAATATATACATACAAGCATAATACATATGTACATACAATCCTACATACATACAAGCATACATGTACATGCACGTATATACAATCTTACATACAAGTAGGCATACATACAATATACATGCATTGATACATACAGGAATACATACATACATACATACATGAAATACAAGCATACATGTACATACAAACATACAAATATATAAACATACATTCAATATGCATTTAACATAAAGCAAGACATAATGCGAGTGTTTTATAGCGTGCTTGTGTTATGTCTTGCTAGACATGCTCCCCACAAACAAAAACCATGTAAAAATTGACATATAACGCGAGCACGCTATAATGCGCTCACTTCATATCTTGCTTTGGGAATCCCCGAGCTTTAGGATTGGTATTTTCCTTGGAATACCAACCCAAAGGCTTGGAGGGCATTCCCAACGACCAGAGATGTGTTTTTGCAATTTCTACAATATTTCACATAATCGAGTTCGTGCTCACTGTCAGGATTGCATGCGGTTCAATATCAAACAAATTGAACATTTGGGTAATGTTAGGTTCTCTCTTAGCTAGCCAACAATGTAATTTTTTTCACTTTCTAACAATGTTAAGCCATTCATCCATAATTTCTTTTGTTTGTATGTCTCTTTTTTGGAAAAAAGTAGTGTTTGGTGTTTTTTTGGTTATAAATTAACCGTTCATCAAAATTTCAAATAAATTACATTTTTAGAAACTAGACTCCATTCTATAATTTTTTTAAAAAAAATTCAATTAGTTTCCAAAATTTGTAGGGGTAGCATGGCCAATTTTTTTTTTTTAGGAAGTGCTGACTTTGAAAATTAGTAAAAAATAAAATATTCATTAAAAAATTATCAAAAAAATCATGCATCAACTACATACTATTACCTAACTTTTGACCATAGCGATTTTAAAAATACTAAGAAAAAGTTCACCGTACGAGGGTCGTACAAGAGTTGCTATGTTATGTTTTTATGACAAAAACAACACCAATTTGTGTACATCCCTCATTTGACCCCTTAATCTCAACCATTTTCAAAATAAATTAGTAGTTTAGAAAGTAGACTCAAAGCACTTGAATCCTTCTTTTTGTTCCATCACAAAATTTTGAGTGTAAGTATCCTCAATTTCACGTCCAAGGTCAGTATTTCCTGATTTTAGAAAAAAAGTAGCCACTTAAGCCCCCTTTTTGGGAACCATCTTAGTGCATGTCAAATGACATATGCAGTTTTTTAAATAATATAAAATTAAATTAACAATAATTTGATAGGCTAATATCTCTTAACTCTTAGTTTGATTAACTAATATTTTAGTACAAAGAAAAGTAAAATGATATGATTGGTCTATTGACTTTAATTTTTTATTTGTTTCTATTACAAGTAAAATCATTGTTAGTGTAAATAGAGTAATTATCATACCTAGTTAACTAATCACCTTTCTAAGATTTGTAAGGAAAGCTAAGGTGTGGAAACAACTCTCCTAACGTCAAAACCTTAGGGAAGAATGCAGAGGTGCTTTTAAAATTTCAATTACATTCCAATTAAGATACACTTGAAAGAGATAACATAAACAGAGAATATAACATACACGCATGAACACCAGATTTACGTGGGAAAACCCTTATGGGAGAAAAACTCACCACACTAAGAAAAGACTCTTTGTATTACAGTAATGAAGATTACATATAGAGATCAGACTTATCTTTCTGATGTCAATTTACAATAGCATAATCCTTGATCAACCTTGTACAGAACATTCAAGTGACAATACTCTTAGAATTGAATTCACACTGACCATACATCAAACTGTTCATCCCACTGATCGTCCAACTGTTGATCGAACCGAACATCATCTGCAATTCTAGAGTATATCCATGTCGTCCCTGTCTGTTGAACTTCCTCACAGAACGACCACAACAGACTAACTTCCAATGGTTCCCATTCAGCTTCCCTGATTGGTCGAAGACAAACCATGTAGGAAAGTCTTCCAATCGGTCAACAACGTTCACCATGTGTTCGCATGTCGGTGAGACACTAACTGTGTCTCCTCGATGCCACAAGACCTGATTGTCATTATCGCCAAGAGTCATCCCCATCGGAAAGACGTTATACCGAATGCAAATCCACATGTAGCACTATTCGGCAAGACCATCGCTATTTGGTGAGAGGTCATACCAAAGTTCAAAAGTCACTTAGACATTAGTATTCCCTTCGGTGAGACTATCGATATTTTCCAAGAGATCACACTGAGCCTTCCAGTCATACCGAAACAAACAACTGTCGGAAAGACTTACCGCTATTGCTAAGAGGTAATACCGAAGTCTTCAAGTCACCTTGGGATCATCCTTCGCTAGGAGTCATACCGACAACAACCCACAGCATCAGTGAGACAAACACCTATCGTCAAGAGTTCTTAACTAGCCCTTATGTGTTACTCTAATGACTCTGAGTGCATAACTATCAGCGAGACTTTCCATATCGATAAGACTTCATACCGAAGCAAGCCTTTCGTCCAAGGGTCTCCCCAATTACTTTGAATGTAAAGCTTTCAACGAGACTTTCCATATCAATAAGACTTCATACCGAAGCATGATTTACTCTGATGACTCCAGTCGCTATGAATCTCCCCGACCATCACAAGGAACTAAACTGTTAGCCAAAGATCTCCCCGAGCAGTGAGAGATAGAAACTGTCACATTGATCAACATGTCACAACGATAGGCTCCATTCGGCAAGACTGTAACAAGGTCTCAGTGACCTGAACATTTCACAAGGTTGCACAACTGCTAGTCGGCCAGACAGAAATGATGTCACACTGACTTTGCTCTTCCAGAGGTTTCATCCTGTGAGATTGAGACACATAATTCCAACAATCTCCCACTTGACAAAGATCACACATGCACCTCCAGAGCACAACATAACTATTGAAATTCATGGGCACTGAGGCCCATCGAATTGGCACACCACCTAAAATTTTCTATGCTCACTGGCTTCGTCAATGCATCTGCAACATTCTCCAAAGTATCCACTTTTTCTAATGAGACTTTTCCATCCTCCACCATATCTCGTACAAAATGATACTGTACATCTATATGTTTCGTCCTGGCATGGAAGGTAGGATTCTTTGCCAAATAGATAGCACTCTGACTGTCACAGTAAATTGTTATTTGCCCTGCATCAAAACCAATGTTAGAACACAAATGTTTTAACCAAATTACTTCTTTACAGGCATGTGTAGCTGCCATGTATTCAGCCTCCGTAGTGGACAAAGTGACTACAGCCTGCCGCTTACTCATCCAACTCACTGCACCACCATTCATCATGAAGATATATCCACTGGTGGATCTTTTGTTGTCAATGTCCCCTGCCCAATCAAAATCCACATAGCCTCTAATGCTAGGAGTCCTCTGTGATTCAACCAAGTTCCCATAGTAACACAAAGCATATTCTGAAATTCCCTTCAAATATCTGAATACTCTCTTCAAAGCATCCCAATGTGTTCTTCCAAGATTAGCCATAAACCAACAAAGTACTCCCATTGCTTGGGCAATGTCTGGCCTTGTACAGACCATTGCATACATAATACTGCCAACCGCACTAGCATAAGGTACACTGGTCATGTCCTCCATCTTAGTAGGAGATTTTGGACATTCTTCAATAGATAGCTTCATTCCCTGCAAAACTGGAACAACTAGCTACTTACAATCATTCATGCAAAATATCTCTAGAACAGTCTTGATATACTTACTCTGACTGAGCCAAAGTTTTCTATTCTTCCTGTCCCTGGTTATTTCCATTCCCAGAATATACCTTGCTGCACCAAGATCTTTCATTTCGAACTTTGCAGACAACTAAGACTTAAGATCAGAAATCATTAACTTACTATTGCCTATGAACAACATATCATCAACATAGAGAGCAATAATAAGAACTTCGATCACTTTCAGCTTTGTAATACACACAATGATCATATTTTGATCTTACAAATCCCAATGACAAAACAAAAGTGTCAAACTTCTGGTACCACATTCTAGGAGACTGCTTTAACCCATACAAAGATTTTTTCAACTTACAAACCAATTTTTCTTTACCTTTCTCCACAAAATGCTCAGGTTGGGACATATAAATTTCTTCTTCAAGATAACCATGAAGAAATATTGTCTTCACATCCCTCTATTCAACCTCTAAGTCATACGTTGCTGCAAGTGACAAAAGGAATCTGATAGATGTCAGCTTATCTACAAGAGAAAAAATCTCCCCATAATCAATTCCCTCTACCTGGGAATAACCCTTCACAAGCAACCTCACCTTGTACTTTTCCACACTGCCATCCAGACCTATTTTCTTTTTAAATACCCATTTGTAGCCAACAACTTTTCTGCCTTCAGGAAAGCGCACCAAAATCCAAGTATCATTCTTTTCTAATGATGCCATTTCTTCATTCATGGCTTCCAACCAAGAGTTTGCTTCAGACATTCTAAACGCCTCTTTCATAGTCCTAGGCTCATCAATGCTATAAATTAAAGCATAGGCACAAGTAGAATCTATCAAAGAGAACCCATACCTATCAGGTTGCTTTCTTTCACGAGTTGACCTCCTCACTTGCTGAGGCTGAGGTTGTTCTTCTTCTTCAGAACTCTCAGAACTACTTGAGCTCTCCTCAGTTTCAGGTTCATTTTGAATTTTCAATTCCTCTTTATCTAGTGTAGGAGGAATTTCAACTACATCCCTTTTGTTTTCTGATTTTGTATTTGACTGCAAATCCAAGGTAGAAGGTTTCAGCTCACGAAAGATAACACTTCTGTTGTATAGAACCTTCTTCGTATCAGGATTCCAAAGCTTGTATCCTTTTATGCCAGAACTATAACCAATAAAAATACATTTGACAGCCTTTTTCTCCAATTTAGATCTTTTCTCATTCAGCACATGTGCATATGCTTTACAGCCAAAGACTCGAATGTGTCTCAGAGAGGGCTTCTTTCCAGACCATGCTTCCAAAGGTGTTTTCTCAACAAGAGCAGAATCGGGAGAACGATTTATCAAGTAATATGCTGTAGCAATTGCCTCAGCCCAAAACTTCTCCTCCAAGCCAACACTGCTCAGCATACTTCGTGCTCTTTCCATCACTGTCCTATTGAACCTTTCTGCAACTCCATTTTGCTACGGAGTGTAAGGTGTAGTTTTATGTCTTTTAATTCCATGATCTTTACAATACCTCTCGAAATCATCAGAAAAAAATTCACCACCATTATCAGTCCTTAAACATTTTATTTTTCTTCCAGTCTGATTTTCTACAAGGTTCTTAAACTCCTTAAACCGACTAAACACTTCTAATTTACTTTTCAAAAAATAAAAAAATGCTCTTCTTGAATAATCATCAATAAATGATACATAGTACCTTGACTTAGACAAAGAAGGAACATTCACTGGGCCAAAAACATCAGAATGTATATAATCAAGCAAACCAAAAGATTTGTGAGGACTGGAGTAAAATGAAACATGGTGTTGTTTACCATAAATACAATGTTCAGAAAATTCAAATTCGAGTTTACAATCATCAAGCCCCTCAACTAGGTTTTAATTCTTCAAGGTTTTTAAACCTTTCTCACCAATGTGTCCTAGCCTATGATGCCAGAGCATATTCTTTTCTACTGGAAGTTTAACTTCCATAGAGTTCACACCATTAGGAACTTTTTCCTCTTTTCCTCCATGAGTAGCCTTCTGTGACTTTACAGAGACACTATTACATTGAACAACATGTGCATCCAGCTTATACAAGGTACCAATACGAGCACCCCTTGCTAGCACCATTGAGCCTCTAGTCATCTTGCAGCCATTTCCAGAGAATGTGACTTGCACTCCAATATCATTCAGCTTACTAATAGAAAGTAGATTTCAAGCCAGACCTGGTATATGCATTACATCATTGATTCCCTTCACTCTTCCATCAGGGAATTGAATTGACTCTTCCACGACCAACAATTTCCAAAGATGAATCACTTGCCAAATACACCTTTCCACCATCGTAGTTTTCATACTTCGTGAACCAGTCTCTATGAGATGTCATGTGGAAAGATGCTTCAAAATCAATCAGCTAGACATCATCTAATGCCTGTGTAGCCAAGGCTACAATGAAGGCATCTGCATCACTTTGAGAAGAATCATTGTCGAAAGAATTCTTCTTCTTCTTCTTTTTCTCCTCTTTGCAATCCCTTCAGACATGACTAGGTTGCCCACAATTCCAACACTTCACCTTGGACTTCTTACCAAGAGACTTTGATCTCCCTTCTGATTTGGATTTGGACTTCTTGTCCTTCTTCTTGCCTATTTCTTTCGATCTTCCTCTAACATCAAGAGCCTCCTTCACCATCTTAGAAGATTTTCTTCTCATCTCTTCTGATAACAAAGAATCAACAACATCTTCCATCTTAAAAGTGGATGTCGTACTCCCAATAGCCATCACTAGGTGATCCCAAGAATCTAGAAAAGAACATAATAACAGTATACAGTGATCATCAATTTTCACACCCATAGATGTTAACTATGCAATCAACATGTTGAATGCATTCAAATGATCATCAATAGACCCTCCTTCCTGCATTCTCAAAGAGTGTAGCTTCTTCCTCAAGAACAATTTATTCACCAAGGACTTGCCCTGATAAATAGCTACTAGTCTTTTCCACAAGGAAGATGTAGTCTTTTCTTCATGAACATTCAGAAGAACAGATTCTGCTAAACACAGCCTTATCATCCCCTTAGATTTTCTATCTGCAAGGTCCCAATCCTCTTGCTTCATGCCTATAGCCTTCATTCCAGGCACAACAAGCCACATATCAAGATCAACCAATAGATCTTCCATTTTGATTTTCCACAACTCAAAATTGCTACCATTGAATTTCTCAATTTCAATCTTTCCTGACGTGCTTTTCATCTTAACCTGTAATTCAAATTACCAAATTTCTACAAGACTCCCACTGAACAAAATTGACACAAAAAACCCAACGTACCCACAAGGATAACACAACTGGCCAGGCTTTGATACCACTTGTAAGGAAAGCTAAAGTGCGGAAACAACTCTCCTAACATCAAAACCTCAGGGAAGAATACATAGGTGCTTTTAAATTTTCAATTACAGTCCAATTAAGATACACTTGAAAGAGATAACATAAACAGAGAATATAACATACACACATGAACACCAGATTTATGTGGGAAAACCCTTACGGGAGAAAAACCCACCACACCAAGAAAAGCCTCTTTATATTACAGTAATGAAGATTACATACAAAGATCAGACTTATCTTTCTGATGTCAATTTACAATAGCATAATCCTTGATCAACCTTGTACAAAAAATTCGAGTGAAAATACTCTCAGAATTGAATTCACACTGGCCATACATTGAACTGTTCATCCATCTGATCATCCAACTATTGATTGAACCGAACATCATCTGCAATTCTAGAGTATATCCATGTCATCCCTATCTATTGAACTTCCTCATAGAATGGCCACAACAGACTAACTTCCAACGGTTCCCATTCGGCTTCCTTGATTGGTCGAAGACAAACCACGTAGGAAAGTCTTCCAATCGGTCAAAAATGTTCAACCTGTGTTTGCATGTCAGTGAGACACTAACTGTGTCTCCCCGATGCCACAAGACCTGATTGTCATTATCGCCAAGAGTCGTCCCCATCGGCAAGACGTTAAACCGAATGCAAATCCACATTTAGTGCTATTTGGTGAGAGGTCATACCGAAGTTCCAAAGTCACTTAGACATTAGTATTCCCTTTGGTGAGACTATCGCTACTTGCCAAGAGATCACATCGAGCCTTCCAGTCATACTAAAACAAACAACCATCGGCAAGACTTACTGCTATCACTGAGAGGTAATACCGAAGTCTTCAAGTCACCCCAAGATCATCCTTCACCAAGAGTCATATTGACAACATCCCACAGCATCGATGAGACAAACACCCATCGCCAAGAGTTCTTACCGAACCCTTATGTGTTACTCCGATGACTCTGAGTGCATAATTATCGGCGAGACTTTCCATATTGATAAGACTTCATACCGAAGCAAGCCTTTCAGCCAAGGGTCTCCCCGATGACTTCGAATGTAAAGCTTTCGGCGAGACTTTCCATATCGATAAGACTTCATACTGAAGCATATGAGTTACTCCGATGACTCCAGTCGCTATGAATCTCCCCGACCATCACAAGGAACTAAACTGTCAGCCAGAGATCTCCCTGAGCAGTGAGGGATAGAAATCGTCACAGCGATAGGCTCCATTCGACAAGACTGTAACAAGGTCTCAACGACCTGAACATTTCACAAGGTTGCACAACTGCTAGTCGGCCAGACAGAAATGATGTCACACCAACTTTTCTCTTCCAGAGGTTTCAACCTATGAGATTGAGACACATAATTCCAATAGGATTGACCTATTCACACCTAACTTAAGTTTCTTTTGTTTTTGGCTCACTTCATATGATTGAGACATGTGTCCTCATGAATTGAGACACCTATTGGCACTTTCTCACACACTTGTCAAGTGAGCTCACAAGTGTTCCATATTTGTAGGGGTAGTCAAAGTTTCACTCTTGGATTCTCACCTCCTTATCCTTGCCTACATATGCAAGGCTTGATCATTTTATTAGACACTCTTCATCATTTATTGATAGATACATTATTGTGTTCAGAGTTTCACTTGTGGAAGGTTATCAAATTTGAGCTCTTTGATCTTGGCATTCTCCAACATGGTATTAAAGCCATGAGATCATGTTCCTTCTGCATCAATGTTACTCCCACAGATAGCCTTATCAATGGAGCATCACAGAGCCAAACAAACACTGCCATTGCATCCAAAAGGCTTGGGAAACAAAAAATACCTTTTGTTTTGTCAATTTTGATAATGTTCAATTTTTGCAAATTTTTGGTCCTTTATGCTTATTTTATGAAAAATTATAAAAAATTAGTATAGGGCCAATCTTCCCTCTACCCATCTGCTCATTACGATAGATTTTTCATTCTATAGACATTTTTGGCCATTACATCCTATTATGTAGAGTTTTGGCCAATTCACCTATTGTTGCAGTTTATGGCCTTCATCGACTTGTTTATAGACATTTTGTGGTCTTGTAGGCCTACTTACAGATCTAATGGAATTCATGTGGATTTGGTGTTTGTAGGTTTAAAGCAAAAATTTCTTTGTTCATGGTTATTTTTTCAATTTCTAAGTTATTTTGTGGCCTCCTCATGACTTGCATTCCCTGAGGTGAAGGAAATAGAAACAATGGTTGCACAAGAAGTTTGAAGCTAACCCAAGCACCAACCAAAACTATAGAAGATTCACCCTTGACTGAAGCTTAGTGGTTTGGCCGAGGTGTTAGTGCCCTTTGCCATTCATTTTTTTCTCTACACATACCAATACTCATGACCTATCTAAATTATCAGAGATGTGTTTCCAATGACTCAACCCACCATCTGCTATGTGGTCTCAGACCCTTTGTACATTCTATTGTAGTGAAGTTGTTGAAATCCATAGTTCACATTTCATTCAAACCAGTCACCAACCTTTGCATAAGGCATAACACACATTGTTGGAAAGGGCTCATAATAGCATGAGTTATTTCATAGGACACATAGCATTTTATCCATGAAGAGGCCAATTCAAATTAGGTTATTTTAACCTAAACTAGTGTTTTGCTTCCATCCTAAGAAGATCCTTTTGAAATACTTCCTTTTCAACTAGTTCAAATATTTTAGAGTAACCACCTAAATTAATGGGAATATTTTAAAATCTTTCAAAAATATTTTGAATGAATTCAAAACTTTGATAAGATTTCTTCAAATTTTCCTTCAACAAATGTCTTAAAATAAATTTTCTAACTCAATTTTCATATCTAAATCACTAGAAAAAATGAGTAAATAAAATTTCACAAGTATAAAATAACTAGGGTATATATTATAACTCAGTCTTGAATTATCCCTAGCAGAGTCACCAATATGTTGGTGTTTCTAATTGATTATCTAGGTTTATCTAAGGATTAGCTAGATCTTATAATTATGAACCCTAGGTTAGTTGCCAACAAATAGGAGACATATTTTATAGTTTTTCTCCTCTACACTTTAGGCTTTGAAAACCAAGGTGGGTTTCCCTTTACACAACATCGTTCTTAAATTACAACAATGCTTACAATGGTGTCAAAACATATACAAATGTTCAGATTGAATTTTCTAGAGGATGAGCCTGACTGGCTAATTCAACTTCAAAACCCTCTATAGATCTATGCTATAATGGTGTGAAATGAGCATAAACAAAAATAAATAATAGTAAAGGTAAATTTCTAATTTAATTTGATTATGCCTGGGCTTGATTTCTGTGAATTGATCTAATCGGTGACTTATCCATTACAGATTCTAGAAATGAAATAATTCTTTTGAATAACAAATTAATAACTAACTCAATGGTTTTATAATCTTACTACCTTACAATAAGTAACCATAAAATGGACAATACTATTAATCTTCTTCATGATCCTTACTACAACAAAAATATCTTCAAGTATCCAATCGAATGCAATTTTAATCCATTACTTGAATAGAAGTTAACAATTAAACATTCATCATAGCAAATGTGCAATGAGAATATTGAATGATATTTGATTATTAAGATTCAAAAGATATTGTATTACAACATGGAGACATTAATAGTATGACTTATTTTCATATAAACAACAAAATTGAGTTGTTTGTTGCTATTAAAGAGAAAAATTACAACATTCTCCTTTCTGAACTTCAGAAGGCTTGATTGTACATGACTTAATTCTATATAGACACCTTTTCAAAAATTAAGGACTAGAATACAAAATAAGGTTTGAAAATACCTTTTATAGAAGGGAGCAACAAAAAAAGCCTTATTCCATCACTTAATTAATTAAATACAAAGCTTAAGTGGTGAAACCTTTACAAAAGGACAAAATATATTTATAGATAAGGATATAACTACTACAAAAGTAGTTGGAGATCTTTGGATCATTTCTAATAGCAGATGGATTTTATTTTTCTAATATTGCTTCTTGAATTTGATAGGACATCTTTGAAATTCTTGTTCTAACTTGATGTTGCATTCATGTTGGTCGGTGATGAAAGATTGAAACACAACTCAAATTTATGCACCATCCTTCTATTTATCTTCATTCTACTTTCGTGACATGTTACTTCTAGGTGGGAGAAACTTGATAAACCTAACCAAATGAGATTTTTGGTCATCACCTATTAGAACCTGAACCATGTCAGAGAAGCCCATCATATTGCATTCCAGGTTGGAAAGATAATCCATACTAAGATTTAGATGTTTTGCATCAATTTCACCACCTTTATTTATCTTATTATATATAGGTGAGAGAATATTAGCAACACGTATTCTCCACTCCTTACAAGACTTGATTTCTCCCTCATAACCTAATATAGGAGGCACATGAAACTCCTCAAAGCCCTCAAAAGTATCCAACTCCCTTTTTAGAAGTGCCTTATATCTAATATGATGATTAATAATACCATCCAAAGAGTTTGACCCACAAATAATATCATATACTAAACTATGATCAAAATTATAGCTTCTTTCAAAAAAATTCAAGAATGCAACTCCAGGGGCCCAACTAATTTGGAAGCATTTTAACCTAACTTTTGCTTGAGTATAGCTAGTAAATGCATCCTTCAAAATTTTGTAGTTTCCCAAACTTTATCTACTTGGCTTGAAATGTTTTACAACTTGTGACCCAAAATGTTGTCAACTAAGTTTGACACTTTCTTGGTTGCTCCTTCCTTTTTCACTCTAGTCTCTTCTTTGCTTTGCTTGAGCTTCTCTCTTAAGCCTTTAACCTCTAGGGTTAAATTCTCCTTCTCTTGTGGTCCCTTGTCATTAATAACTGGTTGTGGAGGAGGCAATAAACCTAATAGCCATGTTCAATTGCTTCTATAGCTTTAGATTGGTGGCATTAGCCTTATCTAAGTCTCCTTATATTCTTTTTACTACTACCTCAAAAAGAAAAGCTATATTGACTGTGAGGGAGGCTACTTGAACAAAACTTGTTTCCCCTAGTCTTCTAACTATTAAATTTCTAGTGAATTCACTAGGATCACTTATTACTTGGGTTTTTTTGGTCTCTGAGAAAATAGACCATATAGCCAAGGTCTCATGCCTTGGATTGAGTACCGACCCAAAATAAAGAGCAGTAGCTTGCTCCTTTGATTGTAAAACAAGACCATCTCCTTCCTACCTTCTGATAGTATCAAATGCAATGGAAAATAACATATCCCATCTCGGCAAGAGAAGGCATCCAAAACTTCTCAACAACCCTATGTCTCTCTAAGGAGTCATATACTCCATCTCTATGTTGACCTTAGTCTAAAATTTTTACAATTACTTTGTTTCTCTTTTCCTTTATGAGGCTTTTGTCTTGCACCTTATGTTGCAGTTCCTCTCCTTTATTCTTAAGGACAAAGTTCTTAAACTCTTTGGTGGTGATGAACTGGTTATCTTTCATAAATTATGTGCATGATCGAGCCCTTATGTCATTAACCACCTGTCCTCCTATATCAACATTGATGAGTAACCTATCATTAGAGGGTCTTTCAATTATAACCCTAGATGGGGGATGCATTATCTATACAATGTTTGTATCATCAAAAATTTCATCAAGGCCTATGGGATAATCAACCAAATGTATAGATGAAGAATCTGTATGCTGCAAAGGGATAACCTATTGAGGATTTGTGGTATAACCTCTTGAGAAGTGGAAGAACTGGGAGTACTTGTTGGGGGTGTGGGCACATTTACAAGCAAAGTACTAGAATTATCCAACATTGTCATTGTTCTCACTATGGGGTCCTTGATATGTGAATATGATCCATCGAAAGATGAATCAACTTGTGTCCTCTTATTATCAAAAATCTAAATTCTAAACCATAGTGCTCTTCTCTTTGTAGCCTCCTTTTTATGGAGCAATTTCTGATATGGTCTTCAACACTGTCATGCTCATGAAAAAATGGTGTCCGTTTGAAGCTAGTTCTTTAATTATGGATTAAATGTTTTGGGTCATACCTCCTTATCCCACTCTCATTCTATAAGGTAACAAATTTACCAACAACAACTCCAATCCTTCCCTTGATGTGACCTAAAAATCTAAAAATACAACTATAGAAGGGAGAATGGCATGTTTCTTGTTATTCCTAAAAAGCATCTTATCAAACTTATTTAATTTCCACTTGATTTCCAAAAAGGTAATCACTCTGGAACATTCCTAGGAAGCACATGGGGTGACACTGAGGATCCATATACTCTAATCATGATAGCATCAAAGTAAAAAAACCAATCACCCCAATTATGCTTGATCCCTGCTTCTGGGGTAATGCCCTTGGAATCAAAAACAATCTTAGTTCATCTAATAATCACCAATCCATAGGTTGAACAAAGTTATTGAGAACATCCTTGACAAAACATTCTTCAAAAATAAAATAATTGGACTTATCACATTCCTTGTCCCATATGTAAGTCTACTCCTGGATTGGAAAAACTCTTTTATTCTCATCCAAAGCCTTGATCTACTTATGTGGGGACCAAATATATATGCCACTAAACAAAATGATGTGGCATAAGAGAGAATACCACTTGAATTGCACTATGCTACTATCCTTCTTGATTGAACTCAAGGCTTTATGAATTTCTTCTATAATGTAGCCAACAGAGTCATAGGGTTTATTTATGTCTCTGGTTTGGACATCTACAACTAGCACCATCGGGTTTACTAACATCCAAATCTTTTAGTTCAAGCCCAATAATTTACATAGTGATAAGTATGTCTTTACAAAGTTATCCTCAAAATTGTCATAGTCGAATGGCTCCAACTCTCTACTAGCAAACCTTTGCAATTCTCTATTAGGCCTTATAGGCCTAAAACTTGGCAACCATTTTACCCTATAACTGTCCTTGTGCCTTTGATACTCTTTGTTTAGGGCTCCCAAGCCTATAGGTAATTATGCATTAGGGTTTAAATTAAAAACCTTACAAACATAGCTTATATCCAAGTGCATTAAGAAATTTCCACCTTTTGTGAACAACCCCTCTTTTCAAGGTTGTGGGCATGTGCAATTCCTCTAATTAGGTCAACATTGACAAATACATTGGGCACCACCAACCTTCTCAAACATAATCTCCCTATATTTCAAATAGGTCTATCTACTAGGGATTTTTTGAGACGTTCTTTAATAGAGTATATCCCTAGACCAAAATTATATGTTCTCTACAATTCACATTCTTATCAAAAACCCTATCAACAAAAATTCCCAACCCATGTGCCATTTTAGGTATTTTAGTTGACCAAGTCAACTGAAACATTATGTCACCATCCAATCCCCTCTTTACACCCCTTGACATTCCTGCCATGATTTTCCATATAGGGTTTTAGTATTCGTAAAACTAGGGCTTAAAATTTTTACACTTTGAAGAGTTTTTCTATAAAATTCAACACAATATCTACCCCTCTAGAGCCAAGATACCTTCTGAATCCATGAAACCAAAAAAAAAAACCCCTTTATGCCAACAAATTATAGAGATAGTCAAATTTACTTACTTGTTTACCACTTGATAAAATCCCTAAAATCGTCGTGAAAACCTTTGTTCACTTGGAATTTTGCAACAATTACACTCTGATATCTTCTCTTTGTGCTTTGAATAATAAGGATTGATGTAATTAAGCTAGTACTCTCAGGAATTTGTTGGATATAGATCAAATCAACCATCAATATCCTTACATGCTTGAATGCACAACCAATGGTAGTCATTCCTCATTTTGAATATGGGTCTTTGATTGTTGAAGATCAACAATAATCATAGGAATTTGAAATCCCTTCTATGAAGAGAGACCCTTCTTTATTTTTCACACTTCAAGGACATGTGTCACCATTTTGAGGACTCACGAGAACAAAAGGAATAGTTTTGAGGATTCCTTAATAGTGCATTTCTCCATAAAAAACTAGAGATAAAAAATATATGACATGTGTGGCATAATTTTGGGAGTTCGAGGGAATAAATTTTTAGCAAAATATCACTTTGTGAAGGTTGAAGCTAACGCAAAAAGGAAAAACCCATGTTTATTTCTTAAGATAAAAGCTTGTTGCTCATTTGTGGAGGAAAATTTTATCAAAATGAAGGCTTCATGATGTATATATTTTGTGTGACTTAAAAAGGGTTAAAAATGCATGTGTGCAAATAAACAACTTAAGCAACTAGGGCAAATGGGGCTTTGCTAAAAAACTTAAGTCATTTGCATAAAAAAAAAGCTTATGATTTGAATGGTTAGAGACCCATACAAATCAATTACAAATGAGGAGAAAAGGATTGTTTCATAGGCTCGGAGGATGAAACTTAAAATATAATAGCCATCACAAACCAAAGAGACTACGTGAAATGATGTCACTTGTATAGTGGGGCCTGGTAAAGCACAAAAGCTTCATCGATAATTAAAATACATTAAAAAAAGTGGGTTCATCTATCGTTCTAGCAAATGGGGATGGTAAACAGATGGGATGAAGGCCTTAAAGTTATAACTTAAAGGGTTAGGAAACCAAGATGATTGGTCAACAATCAAATATAGGAAAAGTGCAAGGGCTTTAGGTAGGTCTTAAGGTTTCTATGGGGGTTAGGGTTTTTCAAAGCCCTAATGTATAGTTTTTAGTAACCCCTTGCAAGATCATAGGACTTTACGAATTTTAATGGATCATTTTAACTTGGAGGATTGAAATTTTAATAAGTACTACCATTTTTTTTTTGATATATGAGAAGTTGAACGTATTGTGGTTTTTGAAGAGGTGGTTTTTTATATGTTTGGGGTTGTTTTTGATATGTTGGAGGTATTTGGATAGGTTTTTGGTGGTATGTTGGTTAGACAAGGGGTTGTGATGTTATTTAGGGTGGTTAGTATGTTACAGGCTGACTATATTGTGATAATTGTTGGATAGGTGGTTCATGGGAGATAAATTGTGATGTGTTAGGGGGTTGGAGAGGTGGTTGTGATATGTTTAAGGTTGTTTGATATGATGGAGGTTGACTAAATTATGATTTTTTTTAGATTAGGTTTGTTCCAGTAGTTTTGTTGAGATGTAGGAAGTGGAAGTTTAGATGTGGTGGTTTATTGTACTAAAGTGTAAGATGAAATTGTAGCTAAGTGGGTAAGTGATGGTTGAGGTAAAGATAAAGTTAGTAGTGATTGGATTAAGGGTATCATGGAAGGGAATGAGGTTTGATTTTGTTGAATGTTTAGATAGCTAAGTTGGTTTGAATCTTAAGAGGACTAGGGTTAGAGGATATGTTTTGTTGTAGGGTAGGTGGAGTCTTGATCCTTTTAATAAGATTAGACAATGTGGAATTAGAAAAAGTAGGAAACACCTCGTCTAGTGGGAGATGAGTGTTAAGGCCATTGGTGGTCACTTGTTGTGAATGTTGAAATAATGGATTTTGGAAGGTTGATATTACTATAGGTATCCTAGATTTTGGTCGTGAGTAATACCTTGTTTGTCTTTGGGATAAGCTAGAACCAGGGGGATTCCCTAGAGGTATCCTAGATAGGGTTAAACACAACTGAAGATAGACAAATATAAAAACTACTACATTAGTTCCTATTCCTAATCTATTGATGAAATATGTGTTTGTTTAGAGTGCATGGTGGATCATTACTTCCAAGACCGATACCTATTATTGGGTTATAAATTCCAAGTACACCAAGAAATAAAACATATTAAAACTAGAAATAATATGATCTATGCATAAGAATACACCACAATATGATATCAAATAAATGAAAATTCTTAGTTATCCATCCCAACCTATAAAAATGTATATGTAATATAGAAAAGGACATTACAAAATTTTTAACAACTTAGAATGATGTCTCATTCATCTAATCTTTGATTACATTCACACCAACAAACTGGAAAGAGGAACCCCTAAGATAGAACTTCCCAAAAAATCCCCAAATGGAACCATAGAGACATTTTTTATAGATATCATTTACAATATAAATATTCTCATGATTTACAAACTAATGGCATCAGTCATTAGTACTTTTTCTATTTTTTTCATATGCTTTTAGAAACTTTACATATATTTTCTAAGTACCTTCTAGAAAAACTTCCATGATATGCTATCCTTTCATACATACTTTTCAACTTTGAACCTAGATTGTGAATATGAAATGCAGTGACAATATTCGTAGTATTGCATGATTTAAACATGAGTACGTATGCATATGAATGGAATTATGTGATTTAATTATGATGGTTAGTTGCATATGTATGTTGTGTGGATTAACCTCTCTGCAACTCAGCGCGTGATAACAAGAATGGAGCATTTGTAGAAAGAACCAAAGCAGTGGAATAGGGGATTAGTGGAGTTCAAGCTTCCTAAAGTGCAGGAAGCTGTGGAGTTGAACGTGAGTCATTATGGAAAGAATAAATTCTAAACAAGGATACTTGTTCTAGAATTCTAAATGTTTCTTTATGTGTCTCACATGCAAATTGATTCATTGGAGTTCTCATTTGAATAGGTCTCTTCTTCCTTTTAAGTTAGAATGAATAAGTTGGTCTTAATTTCATATCCTCGTATCTAGGAGTGGGATTAATGATTACAGTTAGTTAGCAGTTTGAATAAGACTCCCCATTTTTATATAAAGTCATGGGATGAGTCCATAGAAAAGTTAGTTGGTTGTTAGAAGTTGTTAGCAGTTAGTCGTTTTCCAATTCCAAGTTATCTAAAAAATGTTTTTGAAATGCAATTATTGAATACAATATACAAGAAGGATTTTGTTTGAGTATCTAGTGATATGTAATGAATGGAGTTATGTGTTACATGGATGCGTAAGAATCTGACTTAGATTTGGTTTTGAGTTAAGTGAGACAATCCCCAGAGCTGGCCACTCAAGGTACTGCCCCTCACTTCATCTATTTACTTGTTCATTTATGCATTCTTGTTAATTCTAATTTTATTGCTTTATAAATACATTGTAGAGTAAAGTAGAATAGCTTTTATAGTTGATTATAGTAGTTGTTCATGAACATATGTGTAATTGACAAATCATAACACTCCAGAGATTAGAATTAGTTATTCCATTATTTTGAATAGTTTTGGATTAATTATGTACTTGTTATTAGCAATCATCTACAACTTATTGTACAGGTACCTATAGCCATTAGGTTCTATAACTACTTTTATTGTTTATGCAATTATGTAAGATTCTAGCAAAGTAGAATAGTTTGACTAAGTTTGCATAGGATAATCTAGGTGAACAAGAGTTCATGAAAGCATATATAGTGTAGTACCATCATAAGTTTACACACCTTGGTTGATTATTTAATGTAGTCTTAAGCAATGTGAACTGAACTTTTCAGCTATTTAACCCTCTTAATTGAGTAGATTCTACCAAGTTTACAATATATTCGCTTAGAATCTACATTTTTGGCACCATTGTCGAGGATGGTGCTATATTCATAGACTAGTTTTTACAATTTTCATAGTTAATTTCTCTTTTCAAGCATTAGGACTATTGGATACCATCTTTTCCAACACCAAGATACTAACATTGTGCAGGACCACTAAATTTAAAGTCATATTTCATGTATGCAGAGGCAGAGAGATTCCTTGGGTAGGTTCCTTCCCTCCACATGCCAGGAAGCTATTACAGAAATTGGTGACCCTAGTACTTAGAGCGAAGGTACCACTAAAGAAGAATTTTCCTTTTCACCAATCTCTAGCACACATACAGAAGGAACATACTGCACCATGGGTGACATAGAAGATGATGATGATGCCCAACCAACATTTGAGTTTCCTATTACTGACCAACAAAGGGCTATAGTGTTGAAGAACATTGCTCCTTCGGCCTTGCCAGTTTTCTATGGGTTAATGACCGAAGACCCAGATACATTCCTCTTTGAATTTGATGTCTTATGTAGAAGTTATGACTATACTTCTGATGCACAAAGGTTAAAGCTTTTTCCTGCCACCCTCAAAGATGCAGCTTTGAGATGGTTCATGGGATTAGGTAAAGATGTTCCTGATTGGGACACCATGAAGACACTATTTTTGGAGAAGTATCAGGAATACTATAGAGGACCTAACAAGAGGAACGATGATATATTATGAATGAAACAAAAGGATGATAAGCCTTTAAAGGATTATGTTGAAATATTTCAATTTTCTCTAAAGAAAATCCCCTAGAACAAGTTGTCAAAAGAGTCTCTCAAGTTAGTCTTTCTGAGGGGATTTAATGAAGACTGTATGGATGCCTTGAACCTCATTTTTTAGGGAGATATTTCTTAGCTACCATTTTCATACATTTGCAAGGCCTGTAGGAATTATTCTAGGACCTTCACAAAAAGGCCAAGAGGAGATATAACATCTGTTCTTGGTAAATCATCTACTATGGTTTCAAAAGTAAAGTTGAGCAATCTGTTATCCAACATGAAGGAGGCTATAATCAGTCATTTGGAAAAACAATTGGATAATCTCCACATTAAGAAAAAGAAGGAGGGAGTTGAGGCTATGCTCACTAAATATTGTCCAAGCTATATGCAAAAAAAAGAAAATTGTAAATGAAAAAGAGTGGCCAGTATCCAATAAGATAAAGTTGGGAAGCTTGATTTTCAACACATTGAAGGAGATGATGGACAAATCTTTTATATAGCACAAAGGAGGCCATGGCAGCAGAGACAAGGTATGCCACAAGACCCCCTTAGCTTTAACTCATCCTTTCCTATTGGGAACCAAATTTTGTTTGCTTGGAACTCTCAGGCCTAGAAAGTAAACCAAAACTAGTGGCAGAACCCTCAACAATGGCCACAAGCCCAAGCAAATTGGAACCAAAAACCAAATCCTTGGCCATAATTTTTTTTTCAAGGTTCCAATTACAATCCACAATGATCAACCCAACAAAATCAGTGGCAACCTCAATGGCATAAGGTTCAGCAATGGCAGTAACAAAATATGAACTACCAATAGCCCATGCTCCCTCCTCCACAACAACAACAAGCTCTAATGCATCCATCAAACCTTGCATCCCAGCCACTCAAACAACAAATATCTACCCAACCTGCACCTAACCCTAACACTAAGCTTTTTCAACAGGCTTATACTAACAAAGCTATGAAATACCCCACTCATGGGGTAGAGGTGAGTGATGTCCACCTCAGATCAGGAAAACAACTTGCTAGACCATCATCTCCCCAAATTGCAAAAATGGAGGATGAGGAACCTATAGTTGATGCTTCTGATAAACTATCTTTGGAGCCTAGACCAAATTAGGTACACCAAACCATCTCAAATCCCAAGCCACCTTTCCTGAAACCCTAGCTATCAAAAAGCATCACACATAGGTTGAGACATAGCTTTTAGGACAACTGAAAGATGTGAACATCAAAATCCGACTTATCCAAGCTATCAAAGACATCCCTATCTATACCAAAATTGTAAGGGATCTTTGTCTTAAGAAACTAGATAGGAAAAGGAAATATCCACAGACAGTCCATGTATTGGGAATTCTTGCAAATATCATGTTGGGGAACAATATAGTCCTTAAGTAGACAAATCCTTGTAGTCCAGTTATGGACATTAAGATTAATGAAACCCTCATTAAGAATACTTTGATAGACTTGGGGGTAGCCATCAATGTTATGACAAAAGAAACAATGTAGTTGCTTCAGTTAGTCAACCTCAGACCCACAAAAACTGTTTTGCAATTAGATCATAGGTCCATGGTCAAGCTTGGGGGAATTATTGAAGACCTAGTTATTGCATTGGATTCTTGGGAATACCTTACAAAATCCATAGTATTGCAACCCAAAGTCAATCTTGTGGGTTACCCACTCATCCTAGGCAGACCCTGGTTGGCAACAACTGATGCATTCATAGGTTGTAGGTTTGGTAAAATGATAATATCCAATGGTACAATTACAAAGAACTTGGTTCTTTATCCACCGACCCAACCATAAGAAAACCTTGAGCACACCATTTGGTCCAATTTGGGTGAGGAGGAGGAAGATAACTATTCTCTGTAGACACTGATGACTATAGAGTGTAGTGACTTATTGGATGACCAGGATGAAGATGAGCTCATTGCTCACATAATCCAAAATGACTATGGTAGGAGCCCACAACAACAAGACTGCCTCATATGCCTACAAGACCCCTTACAAATTATTATACCTATCAATTCTATAGAAGAGATATCAAAGCTATTTCATTCATTACTTCCTCAACATTTTTTACCGGCCATCATACCAAGCCTTGATCTCTCATCAATTCAAGAGTCGTAAAAGGAGTTGGAAATTGTGCCAAGAAGGAAGTTAAATATCAATAACACCTTGACAAAGGAATGACAAAATTCTTTACCATCAGTGTTGTGGGAAAACTCAGCTGCATATGCATGGGATTTCCATGATATAAAAGGCATAGATCCTAATCTATGCATGCACAGGATTTACATTAATGATGGTTATAATCCCATTTGACAACCATAGCGGCATATGAATCCTGCTCTTAGAGAGATAGTGAAAGATAAGCTACAAAAGCTCCTTGATGTAGGCTTTATCTATCCAATTGCAGATAGTGAATGGGTCTCACCTTTGGTAATTGTTCCCAAGAAAGGTGGGAAATGGAGAGTTTTTGTAGATTATAGGGAATTAAATACAACCACTAGGAAAGATCATTTTCCTTTGTCCTTCATCAATCAGGTACTTGACTCACTAGCTAGGAAGAAGTGCTTCTCATTTCTTGATGGTTTCAATGGTTATAACTAGATTAAAATTGCTCCAAAGGACCAAGAAAAGATGACATTTACATGTCCTTGGGGGACCTATGCTTACTCTGTTTTTCCCTTTGGCTTATGGAATGCTCTAGCTACCTTTCAAAGTGCAATACTCAACATATTTTCTGATTTTTCACATGATTGCATGGATATATACATGGATGACTTCACCACTTATGGTGAAAGTTATGAGGAAGCTCTCAATAACCTGGAAATAGTGTTAAAAAGGTGTAAAGAACACAACCTATCACTCAACAATGAGGAGTGTTTCATGATGATGACACAAGGAATAGTATTGGGACACTTTATATCTAGCACAAGAATCCAGGTTGATCCACACAAAATTGAGATAATATCTACCTTACCTATTCCTCAGAAAAAAAGAGATATTAGGAGCTTCCTTGGCTGTGCAGGCTACTACAGGTGGTTTATCAAAGATTTTAGTAAAATTGTTGCACCTTTATTTATTTTGCTGAGTAAGGACATTGAGTTTTAATGGACCTCTGAGTGTCAACACTCCTTTGAAGAACTAAAGAAAGCTATAAATAAAGCACCAATGTTGAGAGGGCCAAATTGGACTCTCCCATTACACATACATGCAAATGCTTCATATTTTTCCATTGGAGCAGTCTTGGGTCAGAAGGATGGCAACAATGAGTATGCAATTTATTATATCAGCAAGAATATTTAAGGGGAAGAATTAAACTACACTGTAATAGAAAAAGAGATGCTTGTTGTTTATGATATTAATAAATTCAAACACTGTATTATTGGCTATCCAATCTTTGTCCATACAAATCACACAACAATCAGGTATTTGATGAACAAGCCAATAGTTGGAGGTAGATTGGTAAGATGGCTACTTCTCTTACAAGAATTTGACATTACCATTGTAGATAAACTTGAAAAAGAAAATGTGGTGGTAGATTTCCTATTAGGACTGGAAACACAATCAACTGAAGGAGTGGTGGATGATTCATTTCCTGATGAACACTTATTTTCTTTGCAAGTAAAAATACCCTGGTATACAGATATTGCTAATTATTTGGTCACAGGGCAGATTCTACCACATTTCTTACCAAGAGAGAAGAGACAGTTGGTTCATAAATGTTTCCCTACTCCTGGATATCTAGTTATTTGTTTTATATAGGGCTTGATAACATCATGAGAAGATGATATTTTTGATATCATGAAAGCATTCAATGATGAGCCATGTGGAGGTCATTTTGTAGCAAAGAGAACAACTTTTAAGATCCTCACAACTGGCTATTATTGGTCTACTCTACATAAAGATGTTAATTACACCAAAAGTTGTGAAATGTGTCAAAGAATGGGAAGGCCAGCAAGGAGTGATGAGATGCCCTTACAACCTAACTTAACATTGGCACCCTTTAACAAATGGGGTTTAGACTTCATTGGGCCAATCTCTCCTACATTAAACAACAAGGAATATATCCTTGTTTGCACTGATTACTTGGTGAAATGGGTGAAAGTTAAGGCCCTACAGTTTTCCAGAGATGGTAATGTGGATAAGTTCTTATATGAAGATATTTTTACTAGGTATGGAGTACCTAGAGAAATAGTCATTGGCCAACATCAAAAAATTTAGTGGCGAATCTTTGCCAATTGGCGAATTCTAAGAATCAGCCAAGTCGAAATTGGCAAATTTTTCACACCCAATAGGATGTCCAAATTGCCCAAATTTTACGAACTATAGGTCCAATGCATGTCCATTCGCCAATGAGTTTTTTTATGAGGCATATTTAAGCAACAAATTTTCCATTTTCAAACTACACGTTTCAATTGGACCAACTAATATTTTTTCCTGGAATCCCGAAAGCGTTTAATAAAACACCTACATATTCGCCAATACTATTAAAACAACATTTTATTAGGACCCATTTCGCCAATTAAAATTTACAAATATTTTCTTGTGAAGAACCATTTCGCCAATTAAAATTTATAAATTGTTGCTCATGAGGACCTATTTTTCCAATAACATTAAAAAATAATTACATTTGAGGACACATTTCACTTTGAAAATTACAACGTATCATTGTATAAGCACGCAGGATTCACCAAATTTTTAATATACCATTTAAAAATCCTGTGGAATTCGCAAAATATGGAATCATGGATTGATATAAATACAATCGAAAGTGTCATTTATTCTTACACATTTTGTTTAGTTATGAGGTTCTACTTCTCGATTCAGAAGTCAGTGAAAGCCAAAAACGTAGACTTAAAAGGTGAGTGATCATTTCTTCATAGTGGTATTAGTTATAATAATAAGTTTTCTTTATCTCTTTTCCATTCTTGCTTCAACAAAGTGAACCTTAGAACAAAACTCTGACATTTCAAAGTTTTCAAAACCTCCAAAGTAGAAAGATGACCAGGAGAGACTTGCAACTCAACAAAGTGAACCATCAACCAAGTCGAGGAATTGAGAAGTTATGAAAATTTAGAACTCTGCGACAAGGTTATAAAACTCTGAGAACTAGTGACTAAGGTTAGGAAAAGCCAAATTTTTTATATTGTATTCCATGGTATTGAATTTGATATGTGATTTTGCATCATTTTTAAAGAACGAAACTTATCACACTAATAAATTTCTATTGCATTTCCATGAACACAATCTTTGATAAATAACTAAAAGGAATATTATTAATCCATTCCTTGAACAAAAGCTAGCAGTTCAACATCCATAACTTATAAGTTATAAGCTAACAGTTCAACATAAATAACTTATAAAGGCATCCACCCAACTTAAACAATAAAAGCTTAAACTACCAAATCACCTAAATTATACTGAGAAGTCCTTACGTGTCCATCAACATTCATGTGACCAAAGCCTTTTCAGACTCAACCAACATCTGAGATCTTTTCTCTTTTCCACATTTATATGTCCTCAGGTGGATCTCCATTCCACTAAGTTTTGAGGACTCCCATTTTCATTGTAGTAGGATCAACTATTTCTTTCTTGAATATCTCTCTAAAATTCAGAGATATCTCTTTTATATCTAGAATGTTTTCATCAAACTCATTAGTAATTTCCACTCCCATAATATGACAATCTTCTTTAACTTCCACCAACATTTCATAATATTGATCAAGTGTATTATTAATTTCCTTCACAAGATTATCATACATATTCAATTTCCATTCCAATGAAATGGACCAAGAAAGGTCTAGCTTCTTAGGATTATTCACAATTTTCTCACCAATTAATATCTTTGGATCCATAGAGTTTAATTCTTTCATTTCTTGAGAGAGCACATAGAGACTAGTTTGATCTTTTCTGAGCTGTTGAAGTTTTGTGACTAACTCATCCCTCTTCTTAACAACTCGAGTGTAAAAGAGCACAAATTTATTCAGAAAGAAGATAGCCTCTTGAGATATTTTATCGATCCCCTCACAAAGAGCTCTGGAATAGCTCAAATTCTTTTTAATTTTCTCTATGGTGAGCACATCAATGGCCTCTACCTAAGAACTTGAGGCTTCATCAGATGTAGGAGGAGTGGCCATGGAAGAAATAAAGTTACTCAATGCGAGGACTTGAGATTCCAGTTTTATATTCTCTTTCCTCTATTCTTTCACTCTTTTAATAAAGGTATTGACTGAATAATTGGCATGGTACACATCACCTTCCAGTGTTGGAGGCCCCATATCAACATGTGTGACTTTGTAGTCTGCCTTTGTTATTTCATCTTCATTTAAATCCTTCACAGCCTCAACAATTTCTAACATTTGATTTCCAGAAGTAGCATCAGTCACCATCCTTGACATCCTCCTGGCTTTCTTAGGTTTTGAAGAGCTTTGAAGTAACTTTGAAACTGTATCCACTCCAAATGTCATTGTAGGAATATGTTTTCTCTTCTTCTCCATTGCTTTTTTCAGCCATCCTAGGGAGGCTACTACTAGACCAAAATATTCATTTCCACTAATAGTTTCTTTAGGAGCGCTAGGAGTGAAAGATGGATTATTAGTTGGAGAAGAGGGCAATTTAGACAGAGGAGGAAAGATATTATCTTCAACAATTTGTTGAAAGATAGCTTTAGAATTTGCAGCCACAAGTTTTTCTTGATTGGTCTTCTTCTTAGGGGTAGGAGAAAGCACACTGTCTTGTTCACAAATGCTCTTCAACTTGACTGTTTCTTCTGGCCCATCACCGTCACCTCTCGACTGAGAATTCTCACTAGAGGACCTCACAGAGGGTTTCCCTAATGATACACTTGCACCAGATGCTTGTGTAGACCCTTGTTCATTCTCTTGTGATGACTATGACTCCCAAATAGGACCAACAACTTTCTGCCATTTCCCATCCAACCAGTCCTGGGTTCTTTTAAGAACTGGGGCAGCACACACCCTCATTTCTAAAATTTCACTTTGGCTCTAATCAACCCTAGGGTGGGATTTATAAGGTAAATTTTCATATGCAGGATCTATGATTGTTGAATCCTTAACTACATTTTTAGGAATGTGAAATGACATAATGAAAGCTTGTATATGTTTTAGCATTAGCCTCATATAATCTCTTCTCAAAACTTCCTTCTCATTGACACAATCTTCCCAGAAATATTCAATAGATGGGTGATGCTGATATAAGATCCCTCCATAGAGGTTATGCTTTACAAAAACCTTACTGTTAAAATTAGCTCTCATAGATAGATTCTAGAGGTTATATTCCTTGAGAACTCCTTTAGCTCCCCTGGCCATCTGGTTTGATTTGCACACAAAAGAAGGGGTCTCCAATGGGAAGAAATACCCTCGTTTCCCCATGTTTGTATACTTAATATTAACCATGGCCATTTGTCGACAAACTTCCAGAAATATTAGTAAATCTTCAGGATACCAAGGTAATATAAATGGGGCTTTCTCAAAATGCCCTATTCTTAGATAGGAAAACTTATCAAATTGGATATAAAAACCCCCAAATTTTGATACATGAGAAATCAATTTAGGGGAAAGGTGCATTTATGGATTTCCATCTAGCTTCCTCATGACCTACATTAAAAATGCATCATTAACACGACAAAAATCACCCATTCCAAATTGTTTAGTGAACTGAGGAAAGCGTTTATACACAGGCATATCAAAAGTTGGGGTTCCTTGCGGCTCCAACTCAAGCCAAAAGGAACTTTGACTACCTACAATGTACGTTAGGCAAGAACACATACAAAAAGTAGCAGTCTTATGGAAATTAATTAATTGCTCATTCAAATGGAAGCAAATAACTTTAGCCCAATCAATGAAAATGTTCTCATCACAAACTATCAAGATAAACCGGCACATCCAATCCTCAAATAACTCAACTTGTGCATTCCCAACAACGTGGTGCAATAAAACAATAGCATCTGCAATTTCTCCCTTAAAATGCAATCTTTTGAGTTTACTCGGCAGTTGCGACTTAACTTTTTTTTCAGACTTCAACTAGGTTTTGGCCATGGAGTTCTTACACCAGTCCTTATTCGCTTTGAAAAATTCACCTGCCACTGGGATAGACATGTCTTCTATAGGTTCCATTTCTAGAATCCCCAATGCATGGGAAACATTTTTAGGAGAAATTTTTGCAATTACAGTTCCGTTTGCAGCTTTAATTTCCTGTGTCTGTGGAATGTACCTTCTCGCACATGCACTTATCAGGTACACACTCAACATAGCTTCTGGAAACCCTCCAATCTGAGCTAGCCCACTTTCTAAGAGTTTTATATCCAGCTCAGACTTGTTGTCCCTCTCCATGTGCGCCCAAAATTTGTCTAACTTAAAAGGTCCAAGCACGTATCCCTTACACCAACCCAATGTTCACTTTGCATGAGCACAAATTCGCGGAGAATGAATGTTTGCACATGAGACTCTGAGAAGTACTAGCCTTGGAAAAGAACAAGAATCTAGCCTAAAAGTATGAGTAAAAAGAATGTTTGCACTTGAGAAGTATTGGCCTTGGAAAAGAATGAGAATGCATGCTAAATGTCTGAGTAAAACTTTGCCACCCACTTATGCCATTATTTTTTATAGGATGTGTTTTAAATGTGGCATTCAATTTCATTCCTCGAAAAGATAGCCTTTAAACTTGCATTCTTTTGGAAATTCCTGAAAAGACAACTCAAGTTTATTTTTTACATAAGATTCAATGAGATGTCAAATGACAATGCCTTTGAAAGGCAAGATAAGTCCATCATGTCGTGTGGTCGCTAAAACTTGGAACCTCAAAACCAAAGTTTGAAGTTTCAAATTTTTTGAAACCTTTGACCCACTGACTAAATCCACACATTGTAACTCAAAGGTTATGTATGCATGAACTTAAGTTACTCAACAAAGTGAACCAAGTCGGGGAATTGGGTAGTTATGAAAATTTACAACTCTACAATAATGTGACATGTCCCATGGTTATAAAACTCAGAGGCCTAGTGACTAAGCTTGCTTTGCTCCCTTATTTTGAGTCTACAACCATACATCAAATGCTCATCAAATGGTTGTGTAATTTATGATATAAATAATAAACATGTGTTTTATTTTTTTTAATTTTTAACCATTAATGCACTCAGATTGACATCAAGGCCTTTATAAAATGAATTACAATGTCACATTAATAGCACTAAGCACAGTAACACTTAATGTTGCAATTGCAAAGGAATTACAATGTCACATTAATAGCACAACCATTAATAGCACAATAAAACTTAACTTTGCAAAGGACTTAATATAAGGAATTACAATGTCAAATTAATAGCACAACCATTTATTTTAGTACAACTGAATTACAATGTCACATTATTACATAGTACAAATACAAATGTAAGTGCAAGCGGCAAGCTTCTGTTGGATCGCTGGTGAAAACGTAAATGTAATACATGTGTGTTTGAAAATAAGTGTGACTTGTTGGGTCAACCATGCACTCTAAAAATAAATGCTTGGGACTTCTGGGATCAGCCATGGTGTCTGAAAATAAATGCATGGGGAAAGGTGGGCTAATCAAACTGGGGAAATGGGAGTTGTGAAGATACAAAATGTACTTCTCCCCTTTGAAAATAAGAGTCATGCAGAAGATGTGGGGTTGTAAAACTACTCCCATCTTCTACTTGTAGCTTACATGCACTGGGAGAGCACTTATCTCTATGAGAGCTCCTCATCTGGGCTCAAAACTTGTTTGAGAAGTTAGGTGAACCAAATTAACTTCTTTCCAATTCCACCCATTTTGAACTTGAAGGAAATTGTTCTTTTACTCTATAACTACATAACTACAGGCAAGAGAGTTTAGAGTATCCTCAATAATACCACATCATCTTCTTCCTGAATCTTATTCCTTATTAACCCTACAAAATCAAAACACTTATGAAAATTCGAACATTACACTCAAATTATCAATAGAAAAGTCTTTAGCCTTCAACGAATGATTTCAATTTTCAGTTGTGCCCACTATCCTTATTTATGGGCAACAATGCTGCCAATAGTGCCACTACCAGCCTGGTCCTTGTGTACACCTCACACGTGTCACATGTGAGGTTAGGTATAATCATGATTCATGAATCATAATCGCAATTTGCGCAAACCAAAAAACATACTTAAATTTTAATCGATTTGTGTAACTTAAGCCTTACATTTATTTACATGTTTAATTTGATTGACGTCTGGACTCTGATAGGATGACAAGTGTCAAAATCACCAGTGCCCCTCAAAGTTCAAACGATATGAAATCATTACAAATCTTGTTTCACTAGCCATTTAGTCTTGCATTGGAAACAAATTCTAAACCATTGATCATTGTAAATCTAATGGTTAAAGGGTGATTCTGGAGGTTTAAGTTCACAAGACTAGCACTCTATTCATTTCATTCTAGAATGCAACTACAACCATACATCAAATTTTCATTGAACGGTTGAGTAATTTATGAATTATGATATAAATAATAAACATGTGTTTTAAAGTTGTTTTAAATTCTAATGCGCTAGGATTGACATCAATGCCAAGGGGTTGGTAACTTAACGTTGCAAAGGACTTAGTAAAATGAATAATGATATCGGGAACCAAGGGAAAAGGTCAACGACAAATTAGAAATCAATAACATTTTAATTTTTGGTAAACCCTAACAAGGTTACAAGTGTGACAACTTTTAGTATTTATAATGTTTTTTTGTCAATTTGATGGCAACTTTCTTTTTTCATTTAATTTGCTTTATGTTTTACTTTTAAATCTGCATGCAATTATTTCATAAATAGATAATACTTAATTTTTCAAAGGAAAAAAAATTGATTTGAATAAATTCATAGACACTGAACTCAGAAAATAACTCTTTGATGACAACTTTATTTTTTCATTTGTATTGCTTTATGTTTTACTTTTAAATCTGCATGCAATTATTTCATAAATAGATAATACTTAATTTCTCAAAGGAAAAAATAAAATGATTTGAATAGATTGATAGACACTGAACTCAAAAAATAACTCTTTATTGTAAATTTATAACCATTTATTTTATTACAACTGAATTACAATGTCACATTATTACAATCACTATTACTAACCATATTTAATAATTTGCGGGCCACTAGTGCCGCTACCAACCTGATTCGCGCAAACCAAAAAACCAACTTAATCGATTCGTGTAGCTTAAGCATTACATGTACAATTAAAAATTAAAATTTTAATTTGATTGACGTCTGGCTACATGCAAATTGTACCTCAATCTGACAAGCTGTCAAAATCACCAGACTCCAGTCAGCACTACCAGTGCCACTCAAACGATATGAAATCATTACAAATCTTGTTTCATTAAAGCTATGAGTTGTACAATGAATCGCTTTAGATGTTCAAAAGACTGAGAATTTCAATTAAATGAAATGTAATACATCGAGGCATTGAAAAGAGAGAAATGAGCCTTGATCTCGCCATGTGTCCGCATCTAACGGTTCTAGTGTCATTCTAGAGGTTTCAATTTGCAAGTCTATTGATTTTCCTTTACATCCTTTGTGTAAAATGTTCTTAACTTTTTAAGCCTTGGTCCTACATTCTTTGTAGGTGGTCCCTCTTATAAAACAAACTTTCTACACATGCATATTTCTGCCACTTAAGTTCTATCGCTCATCGCCAAAATCCAACCCATCGGGTTCATTTAATCATTACCATGATGATGAGCCTTGATCTCCCCATGTGTTCACATCTAACGGTTCTAGTGCAATTCTGGAAGTTTCAATTTGCAAATCTACTGCTTGAGAGATATACTTCAAGAATGCAACTATAGCCGTCCATCAAAAATTCATTGAACGGTAGTGGTCCATAATGTCGTGTGGTCACTAAAACTTGGAACCTTAGAACCAAAGTCTAAAGTTTCAAAGTTTTCAAAACTTCTGACCCATCGACTACATAGATGACCAAGAAATACTTGCAAGTAAGGTTAGGAAAAGAACCAAAACCTCAACTTTGGTGAATTAAGATAGGAAAGGTGGCAAAGATGGTGCATTTATGAAGTAAAGATCGCGGAAAGATTTTAGCAAGTGAACATGACTGGATGATCAATGGGTAACTAAGATCAGTACATGTGCAGTTTGGAAAATTATTACCTCTCAGCCCTTGATTAGCGAAGTTAGATTGACAATTCATCAAACAGTCATGGTTAGATTGATTTGGACTGACACTTCGCCATTGCATTTTTTTTTGATCAGTGATAATAGTTTATTTTATTAAATATAAAGCAAAAGTTACATATACTTCAGATTTATCTTCATCCATCAACTACCAAAAAAGATTATTAACCAACATAGTTTCCATTTCCAACATATCAAATTATCCCTAAAAATATACTTCAAATTTATCTTCATCCATGAACTAAGAAAAAAGTTGATTAACCAGCATAGTTTCCATTTCCAACATATCAAATTATCCCTAATCATACCCATCTGAAATCCACCCTTCCAACCATTGTTCGTGCCCCAAGGTGTTTTACAATTGCAATGCAAATCTAGGCATAACCCCCAAAAAAAAAAATCATAGAAAAGATTTAGTATAGTAATCTAATTTTTTTTAAAAACTTGTACTACTCAGACACCTTCGATGAATTACCCATCTCCAATGGCTCTATCTCCATTAACAGATTCATCTTCTTCCTTGGACGTAGACCCTTCTTTTCACGTATCTCTACTCTGGTGATGTCTTTGAGATTCTCTATGACCTCCTCGACCTCCATTAGCTCGACAGAGATTTTGAGTGCTTTCCACTCACGTTCCACACCTTCTTGCCACAGAGCTTTGTTGTGTCCTTCTAGCCACTTGATAAAGAGATGATTTAAATCCGCGAGCTCTAGGCCTCCACCATCCATGCCTTCAACCTTAACAATCCCCACTCCTGGTATCACCCGTTCCAGAATGCCTTCCATAGCCTCTAAAAAAATTTTGTGAACAAAAGTTTTCATGACTTTCCTCACTACATCCACCGAATGTCCTAAGTCCAGATCCCAAGCCATGACCAACAAATAAATATCCATATTGATCCTGTATATGTGCTTTAATTTTTCAAAGCCATTACCCAAAATAAATTGAACTGCTTGTGCCACCTGCACATCCTTGAAGAGAAATAAACCCCGCAACCGCTTCACAAACGCTTTGCCAATGATAGGGTCCAGCTTCCTCCATGATGTCAAGGTGAAACTGGCCTCCATTGTTTCTTTGGTTCATTGGCTTCCAGACAGCCACCCACCACTGACTGACTACATGAGATGTGTGTCTTTAATAAATCTCAATTTTCTAGCCATCTCTATTAATGCCAATTCTTGAACTTACATCCAACACCAACAAAAAAGCTTCATCAATGCTTCACTTCTTACAGAAACTTCCGTGCCTTCTTCACTTACTAAACAATGTTTAATTCGCCAATGTTTTTTTCTTAATCATTTGAAAATAGGTTTAATTTGCCAATGAATTTTATTTTTTAGTTTGAAAAAAAGTTTTAATCGCCAACAAAATTATTTTTTCTGGTTTGAAAACAAGTTTAATTCGCCAATCGAAATATTTTATTGGTTTGAAAATAGATTTTAATTGCCAATGGAAAAATTTTAGTGGTTTTAAAAAAAATTCATTTCGCCAAGATTTTCCACAAACTTCTAGCGATTAGAAAAGATTTTCCAATGGACACTATTTTTTTTCACGAAAAACGAAAAAAATTTGCCACTAAAATTAATATTTTTATCGGGAAGTATACAAGATTTTCCAGGATTTTACACCTTCGTCGAGGGGAGGGTTTCTTAAAGTTTTCCTTACTAGCCAAGGGCCCCAATTTACTTATGATCTAATCACCAAGTTGGTTGAGGAATACCAAATCAAACATAAGAAATCAACACCCTATCATCCACAGGCTAATGGTCAACTGGAGGTCACAAATAGGGAGATTGAAAGCATTCTCACCAAGATAGTGCAACTGCATAGGAAAGATTGGGTTTCAAGGTTACCTGAAGCATTATGGGCATATAGAACTACATGGAAAACAACCATTGGGTTTACAGCCTATGAGTTAGTCTATGGAAAGACAGTAGTCCTTCCTATTGAATTTGAATACAAAATATTAAGGACAAAAGTAGAGTTGGGAATGGATTTAACAAAAGCACAAAAAGAAAGGCTGCATTCTTTGAATGGGTTGGATGAGATAAGAATGGAAGCAATCCATCATATAGAGGTAGTATAGCAGTAGTGAATGAAATGGCATGATCAATACATTAAAACAAAAGAGTTCAGTATGGGGGATTGAGAACTATTATATGATTCAAGGTATAAAGATTTGAAGGGAAAATTCTAGTCTAGATGGTTGGGCCCTTATGAAATTAGCAAGGTTTACTCTAATGGGGTTGTACAATTGCACACCATTGATGCAGTATGGTTTTCACTTCTTATTAATGGTCATATACTGAAGTTATACAAGAAACCAATGCAACATGATGACTTCATCTTTTCATTGATCCAACAATATGGTGCTCATAGTGAACCTGAAATAGAATATGATTCATAGAATCCTACATTCAATAATATGGGACATACCCAACACTTCAGGTGACACAGATATTGAGTTACACAGCTCAGTCCTTGAGCTTCCTTAGCACTAATTTCTCATGCTTTAAAACTACATGGACACATAGCACATTATCCATGATGTACAAATTTTGCTCCAGAGGGACCTATTCTTCAGTTCATTCAACATTTATCGAGACCTATTTCATATGGGACCTAAAAAGTAAATCTGTAAAACACAGAAGGGCCCTGTGCTTGGAGTACTTGTAGTCCCCCCCAATTTGACTTTCTCTATCTTAATTAATTAAATATCTCTATTTAATTAATTCACCTGTTTATCCCTTCCTAATTAATTAAATACATTTATTTAATTAATTAGTCTATTTCCTCTCATAATTAATTAAATATTTCTATTTAATTAATTATGTCATTTCCTAAACCTATAATTCCTCTAAGTCAATTAAATAATCTTTGTTATTTGATTGTTCCCATCAAAATTCCCTTTCTTCATAAATCCAATTACATTAATTAATCCATGATTAATTAATGAGCTAACCCCCATTAGCCCATTCTCCAACTTTTGACTCCACTTGGGTCAATAAACCTATGGTTTTCTAACCTCACCCATCTCATTATGCTAATTAATCCCTCATAACTAACCTAAACCCCATCATTACTAATATTTCCTAATTTAAAACTCACCCTCAACCCCCTAATCTTGTCTCATTAATGTTAAAAATCCCACCTACCTCCACTATCTTACACATAGCCTCCAAAATTAAATGAGGTGTCATTCCAAGGTGTGCTCACACATGTGTGAGCACACCTCACACTTCTCCATGCATTTAATTGTGACACTTGTCACAATGCTAATTGACCACATTTCTTGATCCATGGATCACCTCCCCATTCAATCTTAGCCCTTCATCAACTTTCAATCCTAGCCCTTCATTTTACCCTCCAATTTTGTATAAATTGGGCCTTCACCCCCTCATTTCTCCATCTTGAATGAAGCTAATTACATGCTGGTGCTCTTGAGAGCAATCCACATTCCATCTTGAGCAACATCAACAAGGTTTTGGGTGCAATCTTGTAGCTCAATCAAGAAGAGTCACTAAAGGTATAATCTTGTGTTATGGTTATTATTCTTGTTTGCTTTATGATTTTATGCTTTTGGTAAATTAACCACCTTCAAATTTGGCATGCTCGGTGGGACCCACATCCCTTTAACACTTTTTGGAAAATTTTGTGTGTTTCTAAGTTTTGTTAGGTATAGACATTGTGTTATTGTGCCTTCGTTGTGACTTTCGGTGCCTCTGTAATGACTTACAACACCTGTATTCCAGATTTTGATGCTTGTGTCTTAAACTTTGACGCTTGTGCAATGACCTGCGGTGCCTACATTCACAATTGCGGCACCTGTGTCTCTAGTATTTCACCTATCTTTTGTGCTAATCAATTTTTGTGTTTGCAAGATTTTTGTGCCATCTAGCATAATATTTCGTATTTTATTGAGTTTAGAAGCTTATATCACTTATTATCAGTTGTTAATATTTAGTGTGTTTCCTTGTATTTTTACTTCAACTACAAATCACATGCTAAAAGACAAAGATAAAAATAACACCTAATTAAAATCAATCTAAAATATACCTAGTCTAATCAAGTTCACTAGACAACACCTCACATTTCGTTTTAGGTTTTAAAAATTAATCTAAAGGAGAATGAGCTCACACATTGTCTAAATTTTTAAGATAGCTAGGCCGTAACTAGTTTTTGGCACCTTTTCTTTTGATTGCAATGTCTGCCTTGTGACTAGCGGTGCCTCTGTCATAGCACCTGCATTCCAAAATTCTACACTTTCGTTAGCATAAATGACGCCTACATTTATAGTTAGGTTAAAATCTTCTAATTCACATTTGATAGGTGTTGGTGATTAGTATTAGTATTGGTTGGAAAAATACTAGATATTTAAATCTTTTGGTTAGGATAAAACATTTTTTTTGTTATTTTTGAACCTAACTAGGCTCCTAAGTGCAGGCATCGTTTTGGTCACAAAACTGCATTTATGTTCAAGACAAGTAATATGATCTTCTTATAGCATATTTTGATATTTTTTCTCATTTTTGGTAGTTTGACACTTGGAAATATATCATTAGAAAACATAACATAGCTTGTGTCTTTAATATTTAATCTTTAGAGTCATCGTTGTACCTAATATTATGAAAGCATCGTTTTGTTATTCTGTTGCGCTTCTGTTTTCTATTATAATTCTGGAAATCTATTTTTCGGCGCCTACATTTTCATTTTCTGTAAAGTTGCACCTGTGTTTTGGTTTGATTATTTTGAGCTAAGTTTTGGACTAACAAGTGGTGTAGTTGTCGATTGTCAAAGACCAATATTGAAAAACTACTAATCTGTGGTTTTGTAGGACGTTTGCCCAAGATCTTTTATTTTTCCACTAATTTAGGCACTAAATTAGAGTAGTGGGAAATTAACTTGTTTTCCATGCTTGGAAGGGTGTAATAGACGTATGCTCTCCCCTCATGCCTAGTGTGATCCCGGGGATTATAAATCTTTACATCTCTTCATTTTGTTTAGATCAATGTTTTAGGTAAACACAAGGTCACTAGTTTGTGTGTATGCTCTCCCCTTGCGCTCCATGCAATCTGGGGGATCAAAAACACCTAGTGTTCTTGTCCTTTTAGGGGACCTACCTAGGGATTTCATCACCCTAGAGGATGATCCCAACCATGCATACCAATGGGGTATATAAAGGGGGGAGAACTAAAGTTGTACCCCAATCTAGTTGTGTTGTAATTGGTGGAGCTTTGATTGCCTAGGGTGATTCCAGGCTAGGAGTGAAGGGTTGGTATGATCTCTTAGTACCTCACTGAAGCTCCCAATCCATGCTTGTGATAGACTATTGTTCATGGTCTGGGCCTCACGTACCTTGCATCTATTGATGACTCCCTAGAAAAACATTGTAAACCTAGAAAACCATCGAACGTAGGTTAGTGTGGTGCAAGGGATGCAGATCATACCATGAAGTTACTCACCACATACTCCCTTAGGTTGAGATAGAAATACTTATGGAGAACTATGATAGTTACCAAGGAGATAGAGAAGGTGAGCCTATTGGTATCCGTTGATGGTCTTGTGCCACTAGATCTCTAGCTATCCACCTTTGTGAAAAAGGGTTCCCCGAAGAACCACCCGAGTATCAAGGAGTATTAACCCGAGCTTTCTTGGGTGGTGAGCCCACATTAATCTATAAACCTACATGATCTTAGGGCTTGTAATCAAGTTCTTGGAGTGTCTTCTTGTGTGAAGCCTATGAAGAAGAATCAGCCAAAGGGTTGAGGATTTGAATATACCATCTTTAAAACATCAAAAAATTTCAAACCCAGCCAATGTGTTTTATTGTTTGCTAAAATCTCTTGCCAAAAAGACTCAAACTGTCAAATTGCACTAAGACACAAACTATTGCACCTGTGTTAAATCCTATTGCACTTAAGATTCTATGCCCTTGTTAAAACTTGTTGCACCTGCACTTTCCTGAAACTACGCTTCTATCCTGTCACAAAATCTGAGTCCTTCACTTTGACCTTTTAGGGTTACCTAGTCTAGTTGGTCTTCAATCTACAACTCTGTCATCTTCTAATCATTGGAAAATAAATTATCAAGCACCCACCCTCCCCCATCATTCAAATTTACCCCTTTAGACTTAGGGAAACCTTAGAATCACCAATCATCTTCATAGCATAAACTTGATCCAATCATAGAATACACCCTCCAAATCCTCAAAAATTATCACACATCATTATCATTTGTCAATATAAACCCCACATCATCCTCTTTAATATAAGTATAGCTTAAGAATTTACCTATCTTAGGTTACACCTTTAATTAAACCATCCCTTTCTTTTTGCATAATTTAGCCTAAGGAGTGGCTCTCGTTCACTAAATTTTTCAAAATCATCCCTCATCTAGTCTTGCTTGGGAATTTGCCTATCCTAATTAAGAAAAGCACAAATCATCCATCCTAGGGGTGTACAACACAACCTTGATATTAATCAATCCAATCATCATATCATCCCAAACCTTATCGCATCATCAAAATCAATCATGCTAAACCAACCCCAAGATAATCTTAACTCACCCAAACCCCATCAAATTATCAACACTCTAAGTCCAAATTTGGTCCAAAATCAACATCCTTAATCTCTTAAAGAATCCATTCTTTGCATGCCAATCACTAGATCACAAGAAAAAAAATTAATGGATTCTCACGGAGAGGCCTTTTTCAACATCACTTCATCACAACCAACCACCCCTCACGAAGACATGGTAGATGCCTCAGAAGATTCTCCTAGACTAAGAGAATTTTCCACTGACCCCTATAATCAACAAATGATGGAAAGAATCATTCTCCTTGGCAAAGACCACCTTGTCCTTAGTCTCCTAGCACAAGGAGCTAAAATACCTTCTGTAGATGAAATCCTACAATTAAGGAATAGCGACCCTTCAAACAACCTCTCATCATCCCATAATCTCTTCGATCATCTTTTTGGGTCCCAACCTAACACCAATATCCCCTCTTCTTCCAACATAAATCAATCCAATATTCCCCTTAACACAATCTCTTCCATAAACACGGTTTCATCTAACGTCATCCAATCACTTTCCTCAATTGTCACAACACCCCTTATAATAAACACAAGCATTCCTATTTCCACAAACACAACACAACCTCTCAACAACCTACCCCCACTTTCATCACACTTAAGGGTCAAAATTTCTCCCAATACTAATGTCACTTGTGCTCCCACCAACCCTACCATAACCACACAATCTTACCCTACCTCATCTATTCATTCCATTTATATTGCCCCACAAAATGCATCTCAACCCCCCAATAAAAAATTACTTCCCCTACCACCTAATAATCCTAATCCCCAAAACGTCCATAATCAATCCTTACCTCCATATAACACATTCACCTCTAACCCTCAAATCAACACTACCCAACATAACACATAGATTCCCCCTATACGTACAACCAACCACCCTCACATGATCCATACCTTGCCCAAGAGTTGCAAAAAATGAAATACATGATCTAAGGAATTCAAAGTGGTCAAGCCAAAAAGACCTTTATATATGAAGACATATGTTCTTACCATTTGACCAATCCATATTAGTTGTTCCCTTCCCTAAAGATTATGAGATCCCAAAGTTTGACAAATATAAAGGAAAGATTAACCCCATCAAACACTTAAAACATTTCAGAGTCCAATGCCAAGAAGTGGCCTAAAATGATATATACCTTAGTTGTTCCCTAAGAGCCTTATTGGTGTAGCCTTAGACTGGTTTACACAATTACCTTAGGGATCCATTAAATCCTTTGCAAACCTAGTTGAATGTTTTCTAACACACTTTTCCTATAACATTGATCAACAAATAACCCTGGCTAAGTTATGCACAACAAAACAAAACAATGGAGAAAGTCTTGCTGCATTTCTTCAAAGTGGGGACACCTTGCAAACAGATTTCCCCTACAAGTACCAGAAAAACAAATGGTTGACATATTTATTGAAAATTTACATTTAAAAATTGCTCTACACTTAAGACTGCAATGTGTCAGGTCACATTTGATGATGTCATTGAAAAAGGGTTAACCATTGAAAAATCCTTAGTTGCAGATGGGCTCATCAAAATCTATAAAGACCAAAAGGACAACAATCAAACCTCTAATGAAAAACCTAAATATTGGTCCAAAAAAAAATTCATAAATGATGGTGTAACTGATAACAAACGTGTTTAAAACATACAAAACACACCATCTCAAAACAAACAATCACAACAACAAGGTGTTTACAAGACCATAACCATCCCCCAAGGACGAGGTTCTAAAAACAAAAATAATAACCAATCCAAATGCAAGTACACCCCCCTTGGGGAACCTCTTGATGTTATATTTCACAGATTGGCACAAGAAAACATGATCAAATTCCCTATCACTACACCACTTGATGAAAGCAAACCCAAACCTGAATGGTATAGGGAAGACAAATACTACGAGTACCACCACATTAAAAGACATAACACTGTCAAATGTGTCAGAGTAAAGAGTTATATTCAAGACCTCATTAATAGGGTGGAAATAAAAATCCAAAATCAAAACTCCCCTGATGAGTAACTAGGTATTTATACACAACCCTTCCCACAACATAATGGTAGAAAATAATCATACAATAATGTTTCATACACATACACCAATAAATCCAATCCATCCACACATGACACAATCATTGGATGAATAGAACAATGCAATACCATTACCATCAAAGCACCAAATTGCATTGTTACCACTAGTCATGGTTGAGTGATGATACAAGGAGCATCATCTTCATCCACTCCATCTAACACCAATAAATATAATATCATTGAATATCTTGGAAAAACCCCATCCCAAGTCTTTATACTATAACTCCTTCGTACTTCACCCATTCACAAAGAAGCACTTGAAAAATACCTCCAATAATCCTGAGTACCAAGTGATATCAATGTCAACCAATTCCAAGCCATAATTGGACACCTCTCATCTCCACCTCAGCTATCATTCACTAGTAAAGACTTGCATAACATCAAAAGGGTCTTAATAGATGGTGGATCTAGCCTAAATTTATGTACATTAAAATTAATAAAACAATTGGGCTACTCAAACAATTTCATAGATCCCCATAAAAAAGATAACCATCAAAGCATATGATGATGTTGAAAGAGAATCAAAATGCACTATCAAGCTACTTGTTCAAGTTGGACCAGCCATTATGGATACAACATGTCATATACTTGACCTTGACCTACCATATAATATTCTCCTTGGAAGACCTTGGATACACACCATGCAATCCATACCTTCCACCTATCACCAATGTTTAAAATTCTATCAAGATGGAAAGGAAATTAACATTCCCACCGACCCACAACCTTTCCAATATTGTAAGGCATTGGAAGGAAAATAAAAAAGCTATCATGATTGCCCCATTAACGAGGAAGCTTCCACATCATCCAGTTACATTGACCCATCTACATTACAAACAACATCCACACCACCCACCATTTCCAAGGGCAAGGTCAAGATAACTGACATAGGATGCAGAGAATATAAAGTTCAAAATTCTTTCTGTATAGGACATTTGTCATTATCTCCACGCTCATATGGCCAGATACTTAATATGAAACTGAAAGAAAATTTCAAAAACTTCAATAAATAGGGATTATTGGACAAAGAATTTTGGGCCTAGAAATAGATGTTTTAGGTTGGTTATACAAGGAAGAGAACTAGCTTCCTGACTTGGAAATCCATAGATATCCTAAAGGACATGATATATGTAAAAATTGGGGCTATGAAGGAAAAGGATTGGGGGCACAAGAATAATGAATCATGGAACCGATTCAACTCCAAGAATACAAGGATCATCAAGGACTTCTTGGCCACTGATTTGGTAGCCATAAAACCCCAGTGTACCCATGATAAAGGCGAAAAGACTTCTACTGATAAGAACTCTCAGAGAGATGCCATTGAAGAATTCTTTCATACCATTGCCAAAATCTTTGACACTGAACATGTGTTCACCATTTCCTCCTCCACAAACCTCCCACTCATATATCCTGAGTTAATTGATTGGGACCCACAAGGGCCTCTGGCCTTGGATGTATTTCAAAATGATGAAGCTATTGTAGAAATCATAAGAGTCTGGGAACATATCTCATTGAGAGATCATGAGCAGGATAATCAAATCATACCACATAAAGATGCTTATTTTGGAGAGAAAATCATGTGCCTCAGTTACAAAAAAAAAGAAAGATCCTTAAGTGAATACCTTAATGAGTCACTTTTGGATCATGAAAAAGTAAAAATAAAAGATGCATCCTCCAATGAAAACCTTTTTGAGGTGTTGGAGGATGGGGCATATGATTCGATCCCCAATTATGATGAGACATATACTGTGGCAATTGAAGAAATCAAGGACATCAACTTGGGGACAAATGAACAACCAAAAACAACCTACATCGCCAAAGAGCTAGAAGAAACATTTAATGAAAAAATGGGAGAGTTCCTCAAGAGGTGTTCTATCAACTTTTCTTGGACATATAAAGACATGCCAGGATTAGATCCATCCCTTGTTGTACATCATTTGGCAGTATGTCCAGATGCAAAACCAGTCAAGAAAAAGTTGTGTAAAATACACCCACAAATAGCTCTTTTGGTAAAAGTAGAATTACAAAAACTCTTGGATGCCAAATTTATCAAACCTATTGATTATCCTGAATGTGTGTCCAACATTGTACCAGTTGCAAAACCTACTGGGGACATCCGCATATGTACAGATTTTAGAGATCTCAATAAAGCATGTCCAAAAGATGGCTTTCCACTGCCCAAAATTGATATGATTGTTTATCTCACTACTAGACATGAAATGCTTTCTCTCATGGATGAATTTTCAAGATATAATCAAATTCACATTGCTGAAGAAGATCAACATAAAACATCTATCATAACCCCATGGGGAACCTTTTGTTATCATGTCATGCCCTTTGGACTGAAAAACACTAGAGCCACATATCAAAGAGCAATGGTTGTCATCTTCCATGACATGCAACATGATATTAGGGAATATTATGTGGATGATTTACTAGGAAAATAAAAAAAGGACACATTGAAGTATTGGGAAAAATCTTTGATCGGCTGGAAAAGTATCAACTCTAACTTAACCCCAAAAAGTGTGTATTCAGAGTTTCATCTGGAAAACTGTTAGGTTTTATTGTCTCCCGCCAAGGAATTGAAGCAGACCCAACAAAAATAAAAGCAATTAGAGAGATGCCTCCACCAAAGAACATCAAACAACTTAGAAGTTTGCAATGAAAGCTACAAGCCCTCAGAAGATTCATCACTCAGTTGGCAGATAAATGTCAACCCTTTTCTCATCTACTTTGCAAAAGCATCACATTCAAATGGGATGATAAGTGTCAACAAGCTTTCCAGTAATTAAAAGACTATCTTGAAACACTGCCATTCCTAATACCTCTGTAGAAGTTGAGAAAGCCAACATCACAGACCCCGAAGATCACCTGCATGCAAATAACCTGTCACAGAAAGAAGAGATGGAGACAAACAAGCAAGGGTGCTCTGAAAGCTGAAAAATGTATTCATCCAAGAGAGAAGTAAATTACAATGATGAATCCTTATAAAAGGATATTGTGCAACCCTAAAAGAAACCCTAATAGGTAGACATTTAATAATTAATATAATTATTAAATGTCACAAAATGCAACTAAAGTGAAATCTTAAGAGAGGAATAAAGGTAATTTAATCAACATGATTAAATTAAAACCTTTACTCTAACACCCCCCCTTAAGATGAGCAAAAGTGCAGCTACAAACATATGCAAGAAAGCAAAGGTAACTACAATGCTGAAAAGTAAACTTGGGTCCCGGCAACAAGGCCTGATCAGGTACCCAATTACAACCAAATCTCTGTAAAGTGGAGAAATAGAGAAAACCTCATGGGAAAAACTCTACTCCAAAAAGAGATGAAAGAAATAAATGCACTAATAATAGAAGGATAGGAGGTGGATAACATAAGACCCCCCATAGACAGCTTCTATCATATAAGTACATGTACAATGGTCTCCATAGGAGAAAAAGAAAGAGACTAGAAGGCCCCCCCACAATGAAGAAACTCCTGTCGCACATATGGATGCCTGAGGTAGAATCCAGAAAGAGATCCTGAAGCGGCATATAATATTCCTCCCCTTGGGAAGAAACGGATCCAAAGGACAATGTCGAAGAAACCCTGTGAAAAGAGAAGAACCAAGATGTCTCAAGATGTGTGCCATGATAGGATGCTGAAGAATCTCTCTGTCTGAACTGAAACAAAAGATGTCAAATCCAAACTGAACTGAAGAATCACTGCAACCTCTGAATGCACAGATGATGGTGGGCTAACAGCTGGAATATGGCTGTCAACAAAGAGGAGCTGAAAATCCTCAAAGTAATCCTCCAGATCTGCAATATAGGACTCTACAAACAAAGATGAAATGCCTGCAAGATAAGAATCCCAAGTAGCCATGTCTGAAAGATGTATGATGTCCTGCTTAGCTGAATCAATAGGAGCCAAAGAAGAGGCAATATCAAACTGATCAGGAACAACAGGAGATGATGTTGATACATGTATAATCTCAGTCTGAAGAGTAGGAACTGTGAGACAATCCTCTGATTCATCGGAATATAGAAGGGTGTCTAAATACTGAAGTTCCTTTAAAGTATCATGATCAAAAGGTGTGTTCTCTCTCCAACCAATGGGTACAAGACAATCTGAAGCAGGATCCTCTGGGAATGGAGAAAGACTGGGGTCTCCATAGATCTCCCAAAGACGTGTCCAAAGTGAGTGAGGACAATCAATGCCCGATATAGCCCACACAGTGTCAGAATCAACACTAGACAAAATAACTCCTACTATATGATTTCTAATGATATCCCAAGCTAGTTTTCCCTCTAAAGTTGCTGGTTCAGGTATGAGATCATACAAATAAGGCAACAAATTTAGCCACCTACAATGTGTAAGTATACCCTTTGCCCATGACTCATAATTACCCCGTTCCAGAAATACAACTGAAGGGTGAGTAGAAAAACCCATGATAACTCTTCAAATTAAAAATCTGAGACTAACTGACCTCAATACTGATAAATCAGATCAACATATGCCATCCCATGCAAACAAATCATTTCCAAGTGCTGAAACATCCAAGTAACTAACAGATGTGTGAAAACACAAAATACTGAATAAAAGGTACCTGATTCAGATTCTGGAAAAATAAATGATAGATCTGGAAAGAGCACAGAAACACCTTTCCAACGCCTATTCGTTTGCGAAAAATGGAGTTCGGACGCAAAAGATACGCCCTCAGGAGTGAAAAACACAAGTTCTGACTTTGACTGGCAAAAAAGACTGCAAAACGGAAAAATCAGAAAAAATATCCTCCATCAATTAGATCGGGCTCGGAACCAGCTTTCCAACGCCTATTTCCATTCGAAAATCCGAGCTAAAATGCCCAAGTTATGCCCGATTTAGTGCAAGTTGCTCAAAAGGGTTTTAAAAAAAAATTGCACAGCCCTAAGGGGCTAAGATCTTCGGCCCCTGGTCATATGGACGACCAGGGGTCTGGCAGATAGGTGCTGGGCGCGCGGCCCCTGGTTCTGCATGTGACCTTGCCGCTTGCAGGGGAAGCCCTCGGGGGCTGTCGGCAGGGTGCTGGTCACCCACGTGACCTGGGGCCAGCCGAGGTAAGCCCACGGGGGCTGCACAGCCCACCGGCGGCGAACCAGTGGCTCTGCCCGGCCCGGTGGCGCCCGGGTGGCCGCCCGGTGGCCGGTTGGTGGCGGACCGGCGGCGCTCGGGTTTAACACTGGCGGCGCAAATCTTTTTTTTAAAAAACTTTAAAAAATCAATAAAAAATTGATTTTTTTTTAATTTTCTGCCTCGATCTGCGTGCCCTGGGGCCGTACGGCCTTGGGGCAAAAAAATTTTGCCTCCCAGATCAATTGTAGCCAAACTGGGCTTGCCTTATATGAAAATATAGGTTCTTGGCCTCTCTGAATCCAACCGTGAGGTCCGTTTGGGCCCAAAATGCACCCAAAAAATGGAGTTACCCAGATCCACTCAAAATCAGCCGGAAAACCTCTGAAAGCCAGATCAAACCCTCGAAGCTCCAAATTCTTCAGAAATCGAACAGGAAGCAGCAGGTCTGGAGCTCTGATACCATGTAGAAGTTGAGAAAGCCAACTTCACAGACCCCGAAGATCACCTGCATGCAAATAACCTGTCACAGAAAGAAGAGATGGAGACAAACAAGCAAGGGTGCTCTGAAAGCTGAAAAATGTATTCATCCAAGAGAGAAGTAAATTACAATGATGAATCCTTATAAAAGGATATTGTGCAACCCTAAAAGAAACCCTAATAGGTAGACATTTAATAATTAATATAATTATTAAATGTCACAAAATGCAACTAAAGTGAAATCTTAAGAGAGGAATAAAGGTAATTTAATCAACATGATTAAATTAAAACCTTTACTCTAACAACCTCCACAAGTAGACAAACCACTCTTGTGCATATCAGCTACACAAGTGGCACTGGGGGCATTGTTAGCTCAACATGATGACAAGGGAAAGGAAAGAGCAATATACTACATATTTGGAGCATTAACCGATAGTGAGTTGAATTACACATCAATAGAAAGAGCATGTTTGGCTATGGTTTTATGTGCTAAGAATTTACAACATTATATGATCAATCACAAAACTCGACTCATTTCCAAGGTTGATCCATTAAAATATCTACTTTCAAAAGCAACACTTCAAGGTCGAGTAGCTAAATGGATCATGATTCTGAGTGAATTTGACATTGAGTATGTAGACAAAAAAGCTATTAAAGGATAGGTAGTTGTTGATCAACTCGCCGAAGCCCTTTTACAAGATAGTAATCCATTGTTGTTTGAATTCCCATATGAACATATAATGACTACAAAAGAATGAAAATGGTGGAATTTATTTTTTGATCGATTTTTTACACAGCATGGCTCAGGGGAAGGGAGACTTTTTGTTACACCTCAAGGAGACTACATCCCTAAATCATATCGAATTGTATTCCCTTGCACAAAAAATATAGCAGAATATGAGGCACTGATAATAGAACTCAAGCTTTCCATTCAATGGAAGATCGCAAAATTACAAGTATATGGTGACTCTCAATTAGTCATAAAGCAAGTCTATGATGAATATCAAACAAAGGATGGAAAAAATTTACCCTAAAAGTGTATGGTGGACATCTTCAAATAATTTTTTGTGTAGATTTAGTTTGATCATATCCCAAGAGTGAACAACAAAGCAGTTGATGCTATGGCTACCATTGGTTCCCTTGTTGATGTCCCCCAAAATAGTCAACAATATGAATTTCTCATAGAATAACTTTTGATTCTTGCTTATGATGTTCCTGAATCTGAAATGGTTTGTGACATCATTGGCCATAAATCACCATGGTATCAAGACATATACGAATACCTACACAATAATACCATCCCACCCAATCTCTCAACTTCTCAATGCCAATCCTTCATCCAACAAACTTCCCGCTTCACTATCCTTGGAGACATTCTTTATCATCGCTCTTTTGATGGCACCTTCCTAAGATGTTTGGACTGAGAAGAAGCTCAAACCACCCTAAATGAGGTACATCAAGGTATTTTTGGGGCCCATTCTAGTGGACCAATGTTAGCTAAAAATTTGCTACGCATAATATATTATTGGCCCACAATGGAACAAGATGCTATGAACTTGGTGAAGGTATGCAAGCCTTGTCAACAACACGACAAATTGATTCATGCACCATCACAAGAATCGCAGCCCATTGTCACTACATGGCCTTTCTCACAATGGGGATTAGACCTTGTTGGCAAGATAAACCCGACATCCTTAAATGGTCATAAATTTATAATCACCACTATTGAATATTTTACCAAATGGGTCAAAGCCATACCAATGACCTATGTTATAGGGAAAAAAAATTCTAAATTCATCCTCCACTACATCATTTGTCACTTTGGTATTCTCGCTTCCATCATCACAGACAACATACTCCCTTTCAAAAAACAAGAATTTTGTAATCTGTGTCAACAATTCCACATTCAACACCATTTTTCCACCCCATATTACTCACAAGGCAATGGCCAAGCTGGGGCTACAAATAAAACCATCCTAAGAATCCTAAAGAAAACAGTCAATGAAGTTGGTCATGATTGGCATCTATAGCTTAACCCTACCCTATGGGCATACTGCACTAGCATCTTCACACATATTGGAGCTACCCCTTATTCCCTGGTATACGGTGCTGAAGCTATCTTGCCAATTGAGGTCGAACTCCCATCATTGAGAATATATGTACAACATCTCATCAATGATGAAGAATATTGTGTGGCACGTCTTCAACAGCTAGAGCTTTTAGATGAAGAATAATTGAATGCCCTCAATCATCTCAGAGCATATCAGAATAGGCTTTGTAGGTCATATAACAAGAAGATTAAACCTAGAGAATTTGCAATTGGAGATTTGTTCCTTAAAGAAAATCAACGTAATTTGCAGGAACGGGAAAAGAAGGGAAAATTTGAACCTAGTTGGCTAGGACCTACACTATTACAACACAATATGGATCGGGGGAATATCAATTAGCTACCATGGAAGGAGATCTCCTAGAAGATCCCATGAATATCATCCATCTCAAAAAAATCTTTGCATGAAAAAATATAAAAAAATAAAAAAATCAGAAAAATACAAAAAAAAATTAAAAAAATAAAAGAAATACAAATAATAATAATAATAATCAAAGAAAATAGTAAAGAGAAATAATTTGTCCAATGTTAAAAACCACTCTGTGGCGCCTTGGGAAAGTACCATGGTGAAAACCTGGCAAATAAGCACCATGTGTAGGGATGTATGCACCATCTATTAGGTCACTTTTTCTCACATTCTAATAAACTTATCCACTCTGCACACCCATAATAAATCCAATCTCCTTGTCCACTGTGGCTTGGAATACCATTCACTATCTCGATCTCCCTTCACCCACCCACCTAGAATGGATCCAACATGAATATTTTATTGTTGGATAAATTTTGGTTGAAAATTGACTCCCTTAACACCACCTCATACACTTTTTTCTTTTAGTTGGTACAAAGGAATTTGCACTATTAAGACCACCATACCCATACCACTTGCTTTACCATCCTTGATGTCACTCGGTCACACCATTATCTTTAAGTTCGGAAGAGAATAAAGGTTTGACATAGAAAACATCAATTCAACATGAACATGTATCTTTCTAAATACCATCCATCCATAAATACTTGAAAAATAATATTCATTGTTCCCCAACCCATATCGTACCACCCGCCATGCACATGATTTTTATACGATGGTGTTTGTATAAGACATGCACTAGCCAACAATATGCTCATTCCATCTCACCATCCATCCATCTCATCATAAGTAATGGGAAGTGGTACCTAATATACCTAGTTTCTCATCCATCCATACATAATAAAAACCCATCCCATAATAAAATCCATCGATAATAAACATCTCACCATCTCACCTATACCACTCACCTCATCCCGAGACAAACAATACAAAAAGAAAATAACACACACACCTACAATAATTTTAGAGGTACACTATCTGCATAATCCTCAAAATCCCCCTACCACATCGCTTGCCACCCATCACAAATCTCCCCATATTTTCTCGATAGGTGCATCATTCCTTGGTCCAGCAACATCTATCAGCCTCCCTTTCTCTTTGGCAAGAGATTTGGATTTTTCTTTTTTGAGATTTATTATTGTAATCTACAAAATCACCAAGTTAAGACAACTTTTATCTTTTCATATCTTGGTGTGTTGATAACAAGGTATGAAGTAGATGTGGGTCACCTTGTATGGTGTGTTTTTTATTAGCCTAATTTACTAATGGTTTCATACACCTTAGCTAGAGGGGTTCAAAATTACAGTCCGCTACATAATACCTTCTATGATCCACTATGGTGTTATCAATCATTCAGTGATTAGGTTTAATCTTTTGTTTGCATATGCTTGTGAGTCTCAAAGTCCATGCAAGACTCATCATCACACCTCTGGTCATTCATACCAATGGGGCTTAATGTTTCTTGCTATATCAAATTAAGGATTGCTCTCCACATTGGACCAACATTATTAGCACCCCCCTCCATTTATCTCTCTTAACACCAATCATTCTCCCCCCACTCTTCCTATCTTGCTAACCTACCACCCCCCTACACACCTAGATTCGAATACAGGATGTATCATGACAACAAAAACAAACATTTTGTACCTCATGGTTTTGGTTCCTCCTAATTATTTTGTTGTGATAAAAATTAGTCATTAACAATTAGTTGTAAACACCATCACAAGTAGCAATGAAAACAGGTTGAAATTCAAGTTACATCAATGGCATAACATACACATCCCAATGCAACAGTGAATTCAGGGGGGCGGGAAAAAATTAGGACTTGGCTTTGCTCTACTTTGCTTTTCTTGCATTGGCTATTTTTTGAATTTTCGGTACCATTTTTTGTTGTCTGTTTCATGGGTGATTCGAGGGGGGGCTGGGAAGGCACCCCATTCCAAGCACATTGTCCCTAATTTTTTTGTTGTGCCTATGGTGGCAGTAGCCAGCCCGCCTGCTTTTAAAAGATGTTTTCACATCGTACTATTGTCCTTTCCCTTGAGGAAAAGACTATTGGAATCTTTGGGAAGTCGCCCTTCTCTCCGATGCTTGGTCTTAATTCCTTTTTTTCAAAGGAAGCTCCTAATTCCTACGTGGAAAATTTGGTGGGGTCTAACTCACCAACCCAGAATAAAAAACTTGTAGAATATGCTTCTTGCTTGGTTACTGGCTGGGAAGTTGATGTCCCTAAGGCCCTTATACTGAAGATGATGGATAGCCTCAAAATGGCTTTGGTTGGAAAGTTCTTGGAATTTAGGCCAAATATTGAACTACTGTGTCAGTGGGCTACTTCCACCTGGAACCTCAAAGGTAGTGTCACCATTAACGCCATGCCTAGAGGTATTTTTCTATTCTCTTTTGTGGTTTATGAGGATATACTAAAAGTATTAATTGGAGGTTCATGGGCCTTTGACCCGAGCTTTGAAAAATTTCTCTCTTTGTAAATGGAAACTTGGCTTTGACCCGTCGGCTAACTTGGGGGCGTCTGAACCTACTTAGGTTCACCTTCTAGGGCTTCCCTTGGAGTTCTGGGAGAAAGGAATTTTTTAGGGTATTGCTAACTCTTTTGGGATTCTTTTTGCCATTGATAAAATCACCCAGGAGAGATTGAGACTTGTGTATGCTCTTATCGGTGTCAATGTGGTAGTTAACACGGTTCTTCCTTCTTCTTTTTTTCTTAAGTCAATGTTTGGAAACTGTACCCAGCCCCTGGAGTATGAAAATGCTCGCCTCTTCTACCAGCATTGCAAGAGGTTTGGTCATCTTATTGGCTCTTGTGCAACTCTTGGTGAAAGCTCAAAAGCCAAAGGTAAGAGGTTTGAAAAAGACTCTTCACCTAAAGCCATGGACTCTAGAGTGTAGCCTTCTCTTGTGTCCCCCCAGAAGGTGTACATTCCCCTTCTGAAGGATAATGATTTTGAGCACATTCCCCTTCTGAAGGATAAGGATTCTGAGGTGTTGGCTGGTCCTATTATTGAAGATCAACAGGTTACGTTCAAAGCTGAGGATCCCTTGAATGTCCAGGGTCTGAAGGCTAACAATTCAATAAATGGTACTATGGAAGTCCTAGAAGAGGGTGAGTATTTTTTTCAAGAGATATCTCCGTCCCTGGAGATGCTGAATCTTGTCTCCCAATTTGGTGCTCAAAATATGAATGAGTCATTGGCCCTTCTTGGCTTCTCTCAAGGTTCAAGTGATAAGGAGGATGATGAGGGATGGTCACAAACCACCACGAAAAGAAAAAATAAAAAGAAACCGGATGTTGGAGGGGGAAATAAGGGGGAAGACCCTCCTAGAAGGAATCAAGATTGAAAGATACAATAAGGGATGTGGCTGCAGGAAAACAAAAAACCTTGGATTTGACCACGAGATCGAAGTCCAAGAAAAAGTAGTTAGGGATGTTGGTTGTGTTAGGGGGTGTGGATTCTTCTATTTTTTAATGAAGTATGTATCTTGGAATATTAGGGGCCTTAATAGTCCCTATAAATTTTTTTTGGTTAAGACCTGCATCATGGATAACAAAGTTGATGTCCTCCTTTTACAAGAAACGAAGATGAAGAAAGAAACTTTTGAAAAAGCTATTGCTAGTATTTGGCTTGGAGCTGGTTTTTTGTGTTAGTGAAGCTAAAGGAGCATCTGGAGGTATTGCTACCCTCTGGAACCCCTCTAAATTGAAAGGTTATTTTTTTTTTGATAGTAAGAATCACCTTGACATCACTCTAGAAGATCCTGGATCTCACGAGTCTTAGAATCTTGTAAATATCTATGCCCCCAATTCTAGTAGAGACAGAGTTTCGCTATGGGAACAACTTAGTGAAGCTATTTTTGAAAGGTGTGATGAAAATTGGATGTTGGGAGGGGAATTCAATTCTCCCCTCCTTCCTTCTGAGAAGTTGGGTGGTTCAGATGAGTACTCTGATAGTATGATGGAGCTTGTTCAATTCTTTAACTCGGCAGGGCTGATTGATATTCCTCTCCAAGGTACTAAATTCACCTAGTCAAATAGGAGGAATGGAAACCATTTAATTCAAGTTAAATTGGATAGATTCTTGATATCTGCTAATTGGGATATTTCCCAATTCCTTTCTCTCTTTGCTCTTCCTAGGTTTGGTTTGAATCATAATGCTTTGGTTCTAAAAAAACATGTGGATCATAATAAGGGCCCCTTCCCTTTCAAATTTGAAGCCATGTGGTGCACTCATCTGGATTTTTCTGCCTTAGTTCAATCGTGGTGGGAGGAACCCATCCTTGGAACTCCTATGTTCTGTTTGGCTAAAAAACTTCGTCGTGTTAAGCAAAGGGTGAAGAGGTGGAATAAGTTAACCTTTGGCAACATTTTTGAGTTAAAAAATGCTTTGGGAAAATTTTTAACAAAAATACAAGATAGAATGGAGTCTGGTTTGGTGGATGAAGAGACTTGTGTGAAGGAAAGAGAGTTGAGATCCCAATGGTATAAATGCAATAAAAAGGAGGAAATATTTTGGAAACAAAAGTAAAGAGTTCAATGGTTGATGAAAGGGGATTAGGACACCAAATTTTTTCACCAATCTACTCTCAAACACAAAAGCATAAATAGAATTAGATCATTGGTTAAAGAGGATGGCTCTATTGTTACTAATGAAAGAGAGATTCCTAGGGAAGATGTAAATTTTTTCTCCTCCTACCTTTTAAACCCTGTCAATGATCCCTAGGTTAATGCTGATTTTCTTAATGTTATTCCTAATGTTGTCTCTGAGTTAGATCTTAAGATGATGACTAATATTGTTTCTCTGGAAGAATTCAAAAGGTCATTTTTTATTTTGGAGCCCTTAAAGCCCCTGGTCCTGATGGATTTCCCCTGTCTTTTTTCAAACTTACTGGGAAATTGTTAAAGATGATCTCTTTAATGTTGCAAGAGACTTTTTTAGGTCGGGAAGGTTGTTAAGTAATCTAAATTCTAATTTTATAGATCTTATCCCTAAATCTGTTGATGCCTTCACAATGAAAGATTATAGGCCTATTAGCCTTTGCAATACTGTTTATAAAAGTTTCTCCAAAATTTTGGTGTTTAGACTTAAACTGGTGCTGGGAAAAATAATAGCTCCTAATCAAAAAGGTTTTTTTGAAGGTAGAAACATTCTTGATGTTGTTATCTTGACCCATGAGATAATCCACTCAATGGAGCATTCAAAAAAGCCTGGAATGGCCTTTAAAATTGAAATCTCAAAAGCCTATGATAGGGTCTCCTAGCCTTTCCTCTTTGTTGTTCTTAAGAAGTTTGGGATAGATGGTAGATTCATAAAGATGATTTCGGCTTGTGTTACTTCTCCTATGTACCCTGTTTTGGTAAATGGTATCCCCAGGGCTTCTTCTCTTGTGGGTGTGGTTTTAGGCAGGGGGACACCCTTTCTCCCTACTTGTTTATTATTATTGTTGAAGCCCTAGGAAGAAATATTCAAAGGTTGGTGGATGTGCAAGCTCTTAAAGGTATTAAGTTTGCTTCTTCTCTCAGGCCTGAGTCCCATCAACAATTTTTTGATGATACCCTATTGTTTGGGGATGCTTCAGTGGGGGAAGTACGAGTTTGGAAATAGATTCTTAATGATTATGCTATTATTTTTGGTTAGTGCATAAATTATGAGAAAAGAAAAGTTTACTTTTTCAACACTGATCAACAAATAAGGGATAGAGTGAAAAGAATTCTAGGGTGTCAAGAAGTTGAGTATCCTAATACATAGTTGGGGCTTCCATTGTTTTCCAAGAGATTAGAAAATAATTACTAGAACAAGTTATTAGAAAGGATTTAGCATAAATTGGCTGGATGGAAGGGGAAGTTGTTGAGTTTAGCTAGTAAGACCCAACTCCTTAAAGCTTCTCTTCAGAATATTCTAGTGTATTACCTTTCCTTGTTTAAAATTCCTACTCATATATGAAAGAAGATATAATAGATTCAGAGGAAATTTCTATGGTCATGAACAAAGGAAAAAAATAGACTTTCTCTTGTTAGCTGGGATAAAGTATGCAGGCCTAAAAGGTGTGGGGGGTTAGGGATGCGAAGAATTCATATGCTAAATAAAGCTTTAACTACTAAAATTGGTTGGAATCTTCTGGAAGGCTCAAAAGACTGGGTCAAAATTTTCCAAGCCAAGTACTTGAGAAAAGAGAACTCTAGTTGTTTTATGTCTCAAATGGATCTCCCTTTTGGTTTTACCCTATGGAACCACCTAATTAGGTTAAGGAATTTGCTAAAGTTGGGGGCAAGGAAGAGAATAGAGAATGGATTTAACATGAATTTTTGGAAGGACCCTTGGATAGAGAATGCCACCCTGTCTGCTAATGAGGATTTGAATCCCCTAAAGTGCAGCCTCCATAGAATTTGTGGCAAAAAGGTGACTGATTACATAAATTGGGAAGGGGAGGAACCAAAATGGAAGGATTTTGATGCCTTGTTAAGGAGAAATAATTTGAGGGGTCAAAGACAGGTGAACTAGGACCCTCTCCTCATCAATTTGCATAATTTGATCGAGGAGGCAAAATGATTTGATAGGGGATGGGAGGATGAATGGCTCTAGAAAAGCAACTCCTCTAGTTGTTTCTCAGTTAGAAAGATGTATGAAGACTTGGTGAGGGCCCAGGATGATGTTCCTAGTTACTTCTAGAAAGTGGTGTGGCTTAAGAATCTGATTCCTAAAATAAACTGTTTATGGTGGTTAGTGGTCCATGGCAATATCCTCACCATTGATAACTTGGTAAATAGAGGCTTCCATCTAGTTAATTGGTGTTCTCTATGTAAGTAGGAGGAAGAATCGATGACTCATGTGTTCTTCCATTGCAATTATGTGAGGGAAGTGTGGTCTAATGTGTTGCAGTTGTTGTCCTCAGATTGGGTTTTTCCTTACTCAATGAAGTTGTTTATTGAAGGTTGGTCTAACTATCCTTTCTCTCACAATTTTATAATGGATCTGTGGAATCAAGTTCCCCCCTTTGTTACTTGGGGGATTTGGAAGGAGAGAAACAACAAAAATTTTAGAGAGGTGGAGAGAAGCAGTGGGGAGGTGTTTCAAATAGTTAGAACTCAAATTAAGGAAAATATTGAGACAAGCAAACTTAGCTTCTCCAACTCCTAGCTGAACTATAAGGAGATGAGAATAAAACAAAATTGGGGTATAAGTAGAGACTTAACCAATCTGAACTGGTCTATGATGCTTAATAAGATGGGTACTATCTGGTGTCCTCCTCTTAAAGATTGGGTGAAATGCAATTTTGATGATTGCTCAAAATACAATTTGGGTCAGGCTGGAGCTGGTGGCTTGGTGAGAAACCAAAATGGTGACTGCATAATGGTGTTTGGTGTGAACCTAGGGATTTGTTCGAACAACAAAGCAGAAACTATGCTTGCTTTTGGAGCTTTCAAATTCTTAAAGGAGTTTGGGTTCAAAAATGTTATCATTGAAGGGGACTCAAAATTAATTGTGGATATTTTAAATGATGTCACTAACACCCCATGGGAAATAAAAAATATTATAGACAAATGTAAAGTTATTAAAAATTATTTTACTATATGTCGGGTTCTACATGTGTATAGGAAGGGAATTGTGTGGTTGATTGTGTGGACATTGTGGCGTTGGAGTGTAGGGGTTGGACAAGGTGGACCAATGGGAACATGTCGCGGCCTCTTAGAGATATCATCCTCAATGAAAAGTTTGAAAATGCATATCAAAACGAATATCTGATAAGTTGGTTGTTGGCGGGATGGAAGAGTACATTATGGCGTTGTCAAGCTTTCCTAGTAATGATGGCTTAAGTGGTACATGCATACATAGGAGGATCCTTGAGGGATATTTTTTCATTAATTTCTTGTTAAAGAATATGATCAAAAATCAAATGTCGATTATAGTTTTCTTAAAAGGCTATCTTTTCAATGCGTATCGATATGCCCTCTGTCAGTTATTCACGTATTTCTATAGAGGAAAATGGCAAGAATTTAATTATGGTTGTTATTGCTTGCAAAAATCATAATGCCTTTTGGGCTTCAGGAAATATGAGGCAGACGTCCCTAAGAAAAAACTTTAGGAATTGCAACTCTCTTGTGAGTCAGTTTTTAGCTTGGGTTTTAAATGTTGGTTTCTATCTGGGAAGAAAGTAGGTTATCGGGGGGAGTATGAAGTCTAGCCAGTCTCTACAAAATAATTTATAGACGAGCAAGATGAGAGGTCTGAGAAAAAGAACCGAACCACCTAACTGCTAGGCACTGAAGAAAAATGTCGACCTCTGGAGAATGTTCAAAAACGCGGGAATGGCTTCCTTCATCCAATCCCTCAAAGGCTATAATGAAAATTTAACAGTAAAGTTTACAAACTCTTGGAGGAGAGGTTGTGTTTCTATTGGTGCTTTGGAATTTGAGGTAACTTCTCATTTCATAGTAGAGGCCACGAGGCTGCAAAATTCTGGTTTGAAGGTTTCCAAAAAGAGTGGAGCTAATTACCAATGATTTGGGGATAATTTTTTACATCATGGAGAAAATTCAAGCGGTTTCAAAATGGGCATGCCAGACTCAAACTTCCTCCTCCTTTTTCCCTTGTGAGTCTGTTTGTTATGCAATATTTCACTCTAGAAGTTTGCTATATGTCTGTTCGAGCTTATCATTCTCCTATTTTAAACCACATTAAACATGGGGAACGCATAACTTGTCATTTTACCTTCTGTCCTCTATACAGTTGAATATTGAGAAAGGTGCTAACCTGCCGTTTCATCAGGGTTTAATGCTTACTTTGTACAAATTTTCCCTTTCCCAAAATCCCCATGGTAATCCTCTTAATGCTAGAGTGGAGAACCTTGACCTTTCTGATGAGGAAAATGTTGAGTTTCGGAGGGTGGAAAACCCTGAAGTTGAAGAACCTCTAGTTGTTGAACATTCTCCCCGCAACCCCCCTACTGTTGTTGTGAGACATTTGCTTATCCTTGCTAAGATTTCCTCTCATGTGGCTAATGTGTTGAACCCTTCTACTCATAGGTCCTAGAAAAGTGAGGACTTGAAAAATGTTGACTTGTTGCTTACTAGAGCTACCCCTAAAAAGAGAAAACACTCTCCCTTGTTGCTTGAACTCCCTAAAGCCAAGAAACCTAGAAAATATGTTAATCCTAGTGAAGTTATTCATATTTTTGAGGATGTGAATCAAAAGGAGGTGGTCAAGGAGAATTTATAGGCGAGTGGGGGGAGTGGTGAAAGGAGGTCTTCCTGACTGGCGAAGGTAGCCTCAAAAGAGAAAAAGGGGAAAGAAAAATTGTCTATTGATGTGGAGGATATCCCAAGTTATGAGGAATTCGAGGCTCAGGAAGATGATGATTTTGAGGATTTTGACTTTGAGAAAACTGCCTATGATATGGGGGAAGATGAATTGGACGAAGAAAAAGATGAGGAAGAGGAGGACCAAGTGGAGCCATCTGGAGAAAAGAATGAAACTGGGAATGAACAGGATGTAGGGCTTTCTAGTTGGGTGAATAATTTTGAAGAATTGAGTATTGGTTTTCTTAAAAGTAGATTAAACTTTTTGTAGGTCCAATTTGAGGATATGGAAAAGGCTCTAGTTACCCTGATGAGATTCTCCAACAAGCTGATGAGATGCACGATGCTGGGAGCGGCCTCAGGAGAAGCAAAGATTAGCAAAAAACTGAAGAAGCAGGGAAAGGCCGACTCCCTCAAACTATTGGATGAAATAGAGGGACCTGATTAGCATGAGTATGTGGCTCTCTGAGGGGAGTATGGGGACCTATTAAGGAAGGATAGCTAATGGCCTGGGTTGTTGTTTTTCCTGCTTTTGATGGGATTTTTGTTTTACATCAATAGCTGGGACTATTCGTATTTTATCTTTAAGATTTGGTGGAATACCACCTAATATATTGTGGACTTAATCAATGGTCTTCATAGCTTAAATTTTGCTCGTAGTAACTTTTTGTTTTTGATAAACATGGGTTGGACTATAGCGATGGTTTTAAATCTGGGCCTATGAGCCATTATCCTGTTGTTTTTTGGTTTGGCTGGTGGTGTTGTTTCCCACATTGGTATCTCTTTTTGATCTGCTATTGTTTGACGGGATCAGGGCCCTTCCCTGCTTATATTATCAAAAACATACACATCCCATCAAAAAATCATTTAGGAAATATGCATAGGAACATCATAAACATTACCATTAAGCACATTCAACTATCATTTTAAATTAGCACGTGCATGCATGTTAATAAGAGATTGCACATCAATAGGCCCACAAAGTACTTTCATTGTAATAATTAATTACATGTTTCTATATAAAAATTTTGAAAGTAATATGCATGATCCCTATTCTTTCACGTAAAGGTGCACTTCAGCCTGTGGAACTATTGTTCTACTAGCTTCTTTTATTAGTTTTTGGATTTGAAATCACTACATCAAAGCACCATTATTGAATTCTCGATCTTGGTTTTGTAATCTACAGATATGGAGGACGACATTTGAGGACAAATAAGAACATGAGGTCCACTGGCTAAGTCACCTTTACATGAAAGACATCAATTGCATATAAACAATACATCCCACACACATCACAATAATGTATCATAATCACATCACCATCCATCATTAAAATCTAGCACAAACATCTATCACATACATAATTAAAACATCATCACATAATCCTAGGGCATACACATTATTCCACATGAATTTTTTTATCGCAAAGTTAATACAAATGCTTCAAATGTCATCAATTACCCCATGCATAGTAAAAAACATACCATCCATCACATAATAAATAATCCATTACCATTATCCATCAATAACATTTAGTATACACATCATCATATACAATCCATAAAACAAACATCATTAATCAAACATCACATAACAAAGAACCATAAATAACACATCTACATAAGCCAGCAATCCATCAGATCATATATATAAGAATAATCCATAAAGTCACAATCAAAATGCACTATCGTGTGCTCCCTGCATCTAACTTCCTATCAGGAGACCTCTATGGTGGATCTCTCTATGGTGCTCATGGTGGCCCCATCGTGATTGATGGGAGATGGCCCATGTGACCTCGTGCTAATCGACACACTCACCATCCTCCGCTCTGGTGGCACAGCCTCCTCATATGCTCACCTCCATCTCTCTGCCTCTTGGGTAACCTGAACAAACTCTACAAAAACAAATGTGGATCCACCATTCAACATGTTGTAGGCTACATCACACTCCCGTTGAAGCCTATCTACCTCCCTCTGCAGCTGATCCAACTGTGCACCATCTCCCCTACCATCAAATCCTACATATAATAGCCTCTATAATTTGGTTGCCTTTGCTCTCGCAGCATCCTGCTCCCTAACTAATCTGGTCACCTCTGCCCTCACTACATCCCTCTCACTGGCTATTACATGAGTGACTACCTAGGTTGCATCCCTCTCTACTATCAAACTAGAAACCTGACCATCCATCTGACCCTATAGATGAACCACATCTTCCAGTGCCATATCTCTCTCCCCCACAACTTGTAGATGATCATGTCATGCCTAATCACACTCCTGACAAAGCCGGTCTCTCTCACTAACAAAGCATCCACATGTTCTTGTAGATCCCCACCCCTCTACCACACACAATGCCTCTCCTCCGCCACCTGCTTCCTCTCCTCCACCACCTACCTCCTCTCCTCTAGCCTCCTCCCCTCCTCTAATATCCTCCACCCCAATGTCCTCTCCACCTATACCCTAATCTCTATGATCACCATCATCTCCATCACCATCATCATCATCATCATCCTCACTATCATCATTAGAGCTACTATTGCTCTCTGAGCTACTACTATTGTTGTTGCTACTCCACTCATCCCCATTGCCCTGCGCTACCACTACCTATTCCTAGGGCATCGTCAACTAAATGGGTCTATGCCTCTCCCACTAGGTATCATACTTTGTGATAGTACCTACATCTACAATAGCTCATTGTGGATCCCAAGCCACCACCGGTATATCTCTCCAACTCTAGAATTCAATGTCATACTCGATAAATCCACCCCACTGTCACCTCTCATGGGCCACCCTACCAAATACTGCCTCCACCTGAGGAACATTCTGTCTCAACCCAAACTGTTGTAGTACCACACTAGCATATATCTCTCGATAATGGCTTGAGTTTGTTCTATCAAGTAGTACACCCTCTGAATGTATGGCATATAGAGGTGGTCATCCTTCCAGTCCTAACAGTCAATGTACGATCACTAGACAAAGGTATCCATCTCATCGATAACCCTCCGCCAATGCTCCAACTCACCCATGTGATGTTGCCATCAAAATCCTAAATACATAAAGACGTAGGGAATATTTGGCCCCTGTCACCTGTCATATACTGGGCGCAAAACAATAGTACACTCAAAGGCCCATATATGGAGCAGAGTCACCCCTACAGCTAAGCTCTGTCCATCTTTGTATGCAACATAATGTAGCTCCATGTATAAATCTCCTAGTAATGCTACCCCCCAAGAATACACTATCCCATGCTCAAACATCTGATCCAAAACCCCTACCTAGCCAATTGCAAAACCTCAAGATCTCATGTCTAGCATTAGTGTCCCAGTGATCAATGCAGCCATAAAAAGAACCAAATATGGCCATATCCCCAATCCAACACTCAAATCCAAACACCTCTGATAGGTAGATCATGTTGAGCAAATACACCTGCAATCTAGCCCTCACCCCCTGAAGTTGGTACTCTACAATCTCCCCTCGAATCAATAGCCGTAAGATCTGCCACACATCCTTTAGTGTGATGGTAACCTCCCCTGTCGGCAGATGGAAGCTGTTAGTCTCATTATGCCATCTCTCTACCAATGTTGTCATAAGTGACCGATGTGCTTGAATCTAGGGCATGAGGGAAACAAAATATAGCCCTGCCAAATGTAGCCAATCATCATCCTCTAGCGTCAGCCTCTCCTGTAGGGTCCCCATAACTACCATTTGTCGCTCATGTGACTGTACAACATCCAAGTCCTCCTACATCAATCGTACATACTAACGTCAATCCTTAATCCAAGTGATAACTTCACTTTCTTAGCCTATTCACTTAATCCCCCCATCCTCTGTGAAACTACGCCTCCATCTAAGCATAGGTGTTGATTCTTCAGATGTAGGCACTTTAATTTCTCATGCAAGCATCACTTTATGCAAGCACTACAATTTCTTGTGAGGGCACATCATTTTATGAAATAGGCACTGCCAAATGCAGGCACCATTTCCCAAACCCCCCTGAGTGCATGCGCATCAAACACATGCATGCTAAATGCAGGTGTCATGCTTTTTAACATGGGCGTCGAAATCGACCACAGGTGTTGCAAAAACACAAGCGCAATTTCTTGGCATGTAGGTGCTAGAATCATTCCCTTAGGCACCATTTCATAAAATGACACATTCCTTCCTCGAACTTTGACCCCTAGCTTGACCTACCCTGGACCCATCTAACCTAACCTAAACCTAAGGGATAGATAGCATAATGACTCTCTTGCATCCTTCGCTCGTTGATACTCTTGAACTCGCTCTGCACAATGCATCTCACAAGGAATCTATACCATTGCTTTGCTTTGCCACCTCAAGTTCGCTCCTCCAATCCAAAGTTGAAAGTGACTTTTTGGGCCCCTCCAAGCCTATTTATAGGATATTTAACCATAATTAACCACTAATTAAGCCACTAACCTAATTTATTTTCTACTAGTCGCATCAAAAATCTCATTCTTCATCCCAATTCTTCTATTTCTTCTTCTAGTTTTTACTAACTTTTTCTTCTACATCATTCCCTCTCATTTAATCTTGTCTATTTCGAGACACTAACCAAAAATATTTTTCCAAATTTTTTTTTGGTTAATCTCTCGAGGGGGCATCACCTCCTAACTAACCCTTCATTTCACTGGGGTAAAATTTTATACTTCTTTGATGCAGTATCACTTCAGACACTACATCAAAAAGGGGAAAATGTAGTCCCCCCAATTTGACTTTACTCTATCTTAATTAATTAAATACATTTATTTAACTAATTAGTCCATTTCCTCTCATAATTAATTAAATATTTTTATTTAATTAATTATGTCATTTCCTAAACCTATAATTCCTCTAAGTCAATTAAATAATCTTTGTTATTTAATTGTTCCCATCAAAATTCCCTTTCTTCATAAATCTAAATGCATTAATTAATCCATGATTAATTAATGAGTTAACCCCCATTAGCCCATTCTCCAACTTTTGACTCCACTTGGGTCAATAAACTTATGGTTTGCTGACCTCGCCCATCTCATTATGCTAATTAATCCCTCATTAACTATCCTAAACCCCATCATTACTAATATTTCCTAATTTAAAATTCACCCTCAACCCTAATCTTGTCTCATTAATGTTAAAAATCCCACCTACCTCCACTATCTTACACATAGCCTCCAAAATTAAATGAGGTGTCATTTCAAGGTGTTCTCACACATGCGTGAGCACACCTCACCCTTCTCCATGCATTCAATTGTGACACTTGTCACAATGCTAATTGACCACATTTCTTGATCCATGGATCACCTCCCCATTCGATCTTAGCCCTTCATCAACTTTCAATCCTAGCCCTTCATTTTACCCTCCAATTTTCTACCCTTCACCCCCTCATTTCTCCATATTAAATGCAGCTAATTAAATGCTAGTTTATTAAGATCACTCCACATTCCATCTTGAGCAACATCAACAAGGCTTTGGGTGCAATCTTGGAGCTCAATCAAGAAGGGTCACTAAAGGTATATTCTTGTGTTATGGTTATTATGCTTATTTGCATTATGATTTTATGCTTTTGATGATAAATTAACCCCCTTCACAGTACTCGTAGCAACACCTATTGAGAGTAACCTATAATAACTTGGAGAAATTGAATTGTTTTTCTTGCGCATTCCACCAAATATCACATGTGTCATTTATTTATCCATAAAACGCCAGTAGAAAGTACATCTCAAATCTCAACCACCAACTTTCCACCCACTCCCATGCATTTAATGCCAATCAAATCAATTGCATGCCAAGATACATGTTTCTCCAGTTCCAAACTACATCGAGTGATAATTACCATCACACACGTATGGTAGGTAACTTCCCATAATTAAACTAGAATTCTTTTTGTATTCATTATAATTTTTAGTTTAAGTTATGCATGCACAAATATTTTACCATCAATTTCAATTATTATCCTATCACCCTTGCCAAGTCATACATGAAGTGAGGTCACTTCAAATAAATGTGGGGGGGGGTATAATAGTTATATTTTTTTTTAATTTTCACCACCTAAGTTTGTGAAATAGCATTTTTTCCCTAAAAATAAGCTAAGGTAAAATAAATTGAACTTAATTGAGCTAGAAGCAAGGGGATTGTGAAGTTACAGTATTGGGTATAAGAGAAGGCATTAGAAGGAGTAGTGAAATTGGAGGGTTTAAAAGGTGGTGGAGTCAAACTTTGAGTAGAATTTAAAATTTTCAAGGTTGCAGAGCATCAAGACAATGGGAGGTGATGTTATATGAAGGGAACCATCTGCACATAAGGAAATATTAGAAGATACAATGGTTTTACCCCTATTCACCAGAGTGGGATGGTTAGAATATTTCTTGAAGCTGATGGAGTATGAAAATGAAATGGTGAGAGATTTTGTAGCTACATTCAAATATGATGAGGAAACAGTGAGAGGGTTGGTAGTGGATGCCTCTGAAATGGAAATTGCTTAAGTCATAGGATTACCTTGTGCAGGGTTTGAATACCCAGCTTGTGTAGATGCAGTTGTGGCAAGGGAGGAATTCTATGAGTGAGGAGAAAATTTGGACTCAACATCACAAGGTACAAAGAGGCCTTCCCTTCCATTCTTTTAGGGAAAATTTGTTAGTTATATCATTAAATATCTTACTTGTGATGGTCATCAAAACCTCTTATACACTATGCATTTTAAGCTGTTAAATCATTTATGACATGACAAGTTGGTAAATGTACCCAATTTCTTGTATAATATGTTGACGAGAATGACATATGAATACTAGAGGAAACAAACGAACACCACACTATCCCATCATTGCTTAATAACCCTATTGGTTAAAAGGAGTATGGGAATTCAACACCCACATGTTAATTGGGATGACTTCAAAAATTGCAAGAATATCATTGAGTTTCTTAAGGCACCTGAAGCAAAGGATGAACCTCAACCTTAGTTTGAACCAAAAATTGAACCTAAGTAGAATGAACCTGAGAGAGAAAATTCTCTTGTTACACCCTTGGCTTCACCTATTTGTAGCCAAAGTAGGCCTAGAAAGAATGAAATGTCAAAACATAGGCTAGTGGTAACAAAAGAGCCCTCATCCTCTAAAAGCCCTAAAGCCAAGGCAGGTACTACATCAACATCTTCTAAAGGGAAAAAGAAGAAGAAAGGTGTTGACAAGCAAAATAATGTTGTAAAGGAAGGGGATGCAAAGAAGAAAAAGGGGAGTGAAAGAAAGAAACAGAGAAAAGTTACATAGGAAACTATTACTCCCAAGTGCTCAGGTAGGTTGAGAAGGTATAATGTTGAGAAAAGAAACATGGAAGAACACAAATAGGAAGAAAAGGGTCAAGGACAAAAGCACCATGATGCAATGATGATAGAAACAGACACAGATAGAGAAAGAGATGTCTCTAAAAATGTTCCTACTGATATTCCTAAAGATTTCAATGTGCCTATTAGGAAAAGGAGGTATGTTTCTTCTTCCTTTGATTCTGATTATGAGGATATTTATACTACAAAGAAAACAAAGAAATCTTTGATATTATAGGGGACAATGGTGATGATTTGAATTTTGAAAAAGAGGAAGAATTGATAGAAGACACAAATATAAGGAAAGAACTCCAAGAAGCTCTTGAAAAAATAGAACAATTGGAGGCACAAGTGAAAGGATATGAGTATAAAGACAAAGAGGAGATAAGAATCTAGGAGTTGGAAGAGAAAATACAGACTTACGGTCATGGAGCTAAATTGGTCTTACTAGCACATAAGTCTGAGGGAAAAATAGGAATTGAGAAGAATGTAACATTAACTCCACAACCTCCTCTTGCGAGAACACCAACATATCACACTAATTTGTCTTTAGGTTTTGATTGTTGAAAAATCACCAGCCAATTCAAACAAGAAAAAGAAAACTGGGAGAAGGAGAAACAAACTTTGAATGCATCATTGGAAAGCAAGAATGTGGAACTGAGTAAATTGGAGGGGAAATTGACAGAAGTAATAGATAGAGCTATTCAAATTATTGAATGTACACCTCCACCTAGAGTGTATTCATTGTTTTTAAAAGATAATTTTCTCAATTTTTAGTTTAATAAGTTTATTAATGATCAGCCCTTTGCTCTAAACAAGAGGCATAGTTTTCTTAGTTTCTTTAAAATAGTCAATTTAGAGGAGCAAGATCAGTTGTGTGAGTATTATTTGTACAACTATGTGATGACAGAGGACATCAAATGGAATCCCTTAATCTATGTTGGGGATTTGCAAGTAAGGGCCCTGGCATCCTATTTCAAGAATGAGCAACTCCAAGGAGAACTAATGGAAAGATATGAAGAACAAGAGAAAATAGTGGCATTACAACTCGAGAAGGAAGCAACAAATCCCAATAGATTCATCACTCAATGGTTGACACTCCTTTCTCACTAAGGTCCAAGAAAAGTAATTGTAGACTTGAGACTTCAAGATTATAGAAGGATTCAATAGCTAGCAGTGACCATCCTCCAAAACTACCTAAAACATGTGGAAAAAAAGTGGAAAAGCTTTACTCCAGAATTACGGAAGAAAGAGCCTCACTCTTTTTGACATAATTTTATGCATATGTTTGAGAGATTATGAAAGTACATCAAGGTTTCAAAAAAAAGAGGAATGGCTTCCGCTTACTTATTATCCTCCTATTCTACTTCATCCAGTACCACATTAGATAGAAGAAAAGAATGATAAGTGTAGGAATTCAAAATCAGTTAAGATGGATAGACTTACATGTTATAATGGTTTTTATCTCAAATAGGGACAAGGAGTCAATATAGTTATGGATCTTAGGTAGATCGCCTTGTACTACAATATTCTCCCCTAGGTGGTTTAGTTAAGTATTTTGCTTGAGGACAAGAAAAAGTATAAGTTGGGGGGAATGATGGGCTCAATCATTAGTACTTTTTCTATTGCTTTTCATATGCTTTCAAAAACTTTACATATATTTTCTAAGTACCTTTCAGAAAAAATTTCCATGTTATGCTATCCTTTCATACATACTTTGCAACTTTGAACCTAGTTTGTGAATATGAAATATGGTGATAATTTTTGTAGTATTGCATGATTTAAACATGAATATGCATGCATATGAATGAATTTTTTTGATTTAATTATGATGGTTAGTTGCATATGTATGTTGTGTGGATTAACCTCTTTGTAGCTCAGCACGTGATAACAAGAATGAAGCATTTGTAGCAAGAACCAAAGTAGTAGAATAGGGGATCAGTGGAGTTCAAGCCACCTAAAGTGCAAGAAGCTGTGGAGTTGAACGTGAGTCATCATGGAAGGAATAAATGTTGAAGAAGGATACTTGTTCTAGAACTCTAAACATTTTCTTATGTGTCTCACATGAAAATTATTTCATTGGAGTTCTTATTTGAATAGGTCTCTTCTTCCTCTTTAGTTAGAATGAATAAGTCGATCTTACTTCCATATCCTCGTATCTAGGAGTGGGATTAATGATTGCAGTTAGTTAGCAGTTTGAATAAGACTCTCCCCATTTTTGTATAAAGTTAGGGGATGATTTTGTAGAAAAGTTAGTTGGTTGTTATAATTTGTTAGTAGTTAGTCATTTTCCAGTTCCAAGTGATTTAAAAACCTGTTGTTGAAATGCAATTATTGAATAAAATCTGCAAGAAGGATTTTGTTTGAATATCTGGTGATATGCAATGAATGGAGTTGTGTGTTACATGGATGCATAAGAATATGAGTTAGATTTGGTTCTAAGTTAAGTGAGACAATCCCCTGAGCTGGCCACTCAAGGTACTTCCCCTCACTTCGTCTATTTACTTGTTCATTTATGCATTCTTGTTAATTTTGATTTTTCTTTATAAATACATTGCAGAGTAAAGTAGAATAGCTTTTATAGTTGATTGTTCATGAAAAGATGTGTAATTGAAAAATCATAGCACTCCAGATATTAGAATTAGTTATCTCGTTATTTTGAATAGTTTTGGATTAATTTTGTACTTACTTGTCATTAGCAATCATCTATGGCTTATACTATATGTACCTGTAGCCATTAGGTTCTATAACTACTTTTATTATTTTTGCAATTCTATAAGATTCTAACAAAGTAGAATAGTTTGAATAAGTTTACATAGGATAATCTAGGTGAACAAGAGTATGTGAAGGCACATATAGTGTAGTACCATCATAAGTTTATGCACCTTGGTTGATGATTTAATGTAGTCTTAAGTAATGTGAAGTGGACTGTTCAACTAGTTAACCCTTTGAATTGAGTAGATTCTACCAAGTTTACAATACATTCACTTAGACTCTACACAAACATATATTGCTCTAATGGTGATTGGAATTGTAGGGATTAAAACTTTAGAATCTCTTTTGGCTTGTAGTCATGTGGAAATGTAAAAATGACCAACCTTTTTATAAATGAATAAGCATTTATGGGGATTTTTTGGTGGGCTTATCCCTTTGGGAATCAAAGAGGAATTGGTAGTCAATGGATGAGGCATGTAGGTAAATCATAGATCTCACAATATCTACTAAAATTGCATCTTAGAGCTTACTTGGAAACCATCCATGTCAAAAATGTAAAAATCACATTAATGGTGGCAAGGTGTTCCTTATCCCTTCCCATATCTAAAATTACATGCAAATCTACACCCTTGAGATGAATAGTTATTTATGGGTAGGAAAATTATGATTGGGTAGTTGTAGGGCCTTATCAAGTTATTGCTAGTAACCTAGGTCATGTAGGGAGGTAAGTGGGAGTTAAAAGTATAAAAAATGGTATTTTTTTAATTTTGGGGATTGAGGGTCAAGAATACCTCATAACCCATACAATTATCAAGGATCAAGGATTGGGTGTAAGGTATACTTCATGTTTAAATAAAATATACAAGGGCATATCTACATAACTGAATCATAAAGGGAAAATAAATGAAGTTTTTAGGATTCATGGATCAAAGGTACCAAGGAATCCATCCCTTTATGTATGCAAATAAGAATATGTCCAAACTGATGATCCCAATGAGATAACATAGTAAAAATTATCAAGGATTAGGGATAACACATACCATGTACCACACTAGAAGTACTCAAATAATGAGATGGTTGAAACTCAAAATTAGATAGGTAACTTGGTGTAAATGATTGGGGAATCAAGGTTCTAGTGAAAAGCGTGCAACTAACACAAAGTATAAAATAGTGACAATGGAAAGCAAAAGTATAGGTTGAAGCAAAGGGATTTCAAGAAGGATAATTCTAATATCTTGATAGGAAAAAGGGACAAAGGTGGGAAATGGATGAAAGGTAGGTCTAGATGGAAAAGTTTGATATCCTACTAGGAACAAAGGAAACTACAAAGTTGGGTAGAAAGGCTTACCAAGAATGGAAAATCCAAAAATATTATTAAAGTATGACCCTTATAAATTTGAACAACATAATGCCCTACACTCAGGATTTTTGAGATTTTAAAATGTCTAATGTATTGATAAGCACACACAAGATGAGGGAGAACAACGCACATATGAAATTTTTAACCAGATTAGACCCATTATGAAACATTTCATATTGGTTATTTATGATGAGATAATAAAGATAGAATGCATAAAAGGGATAGGATTCAATCACAATTGGACACAGTCAAATTGGGCACCAACGCTTTCCACGATGAGAACTTAGACCAATGGAAATATGTTGACACTTAAAGGTAAAACTTAACTGCTAAGTTATCTAAAATATAATCAATAATAAAAGAAAGGGGTTTCCCAAATAAAACAAAAAGAAGACAATAGAGAAAATAAACCTACACATGGGATGATTATTCATATAACATATTTTTCCCATTAGTAAGTAGTTGCTATGTAACATTAAGTGCTCAAATTCTAAAGAATATGTGACAAGGTGAAGTGATAAGTAACATAAGTTAAGTTTATATTTCACAAAAGAAATATATTAACAAAAAAATTAAGTTAAGAGCCAATAAGATATAATAAATTAACAATAATCTAAAATAAACAGGGATTTATAAACATAACCGTAGATGAATTTTTCCTATATTATTAACAAGGTTTCAAAACACAAAGGCTTAAGACTTAACCTATAACAAAGTCCCAATAGATGGTAACAAAAAATGGATTATTGTTAGGATGCTAACACCTTCCACATGGATCATATTAAAATTTCTAAGGTTTTGAACCTTGATTTAATACCCATACATTATTATGTAGTATAGACTCTAACTCTATGGAAATTACAAAATGTTTGACCATTATATCTTCTATAAGTGGTTTATTAGGATCTAATCAATTAACCAAGATAAGTGTGAACAAATTAGCACTTAATAATCTTTGAAAAATATCATCCAATGATTATTGAAGCTTAGTCAACTTCCTAGGACCATTTTTTATAAAGGAATGAAAGTAGAAGTAGTATCCACTTGATTAAAAGATGATCTTATTATTTCCCTTTTAAAATTTGTTTGAATTTTGATATTTCAAGTTTAAGATGAATCATTTTGAGATGATGAACCATACATAGAGATATTTCTCCCTAATATATTGGATTCAATCATTTTCACTTGAGCACATAGATCCATGAAAGATGTAAAATTGTTTAGGTATAAACTATTGGAGATTGGATTTAGCAATCCCTCAACAAAATTGTTTTGTAATTCAAGACCATGTAAGCGACTAATCATGTTAGAACAAGGATTAAAATCTTATAACATAGTAATTGATGTTCTAATTAGGTATTTGGACACATTCAAATAGACCAAAATGATAACTCTAAGGTTTATATTAACTTTAAAGTGTTAATAATAGATTTGTCATATTATCAAATGTGGGAATTGACCCATGGAGGATTGTAAGGACCACTTAGTATAATTTTGTATTTTTTATGGAAATAAATTGGATAATAATTTATCCTCATTTAGAAAATTTACACATTTTGTTGGAAATAGGATGCCATTTAATTACAATCCTAAACATTATTTAATTCATGTATCTCTTAAGACCTTGGAAAGTGTTTCACAACACTAGGATTAGAAAGAGATTAATATTTGATGAAATAATCATGTTAATTGAAATTTGTAATTAATTCTAAATGTTAGGAGCATGTGAGGGCATCCAATATGAGTTCCTAAATAATAGGGGCACATGGGGCGCCCACATGGTAGGTGACACTCACCTTGAGTTCAGTTAACTATTCGGAGTAAGAGATGACACTTTTGAATGCATGTAAAGATCCTAGGAGTTAGGGTTTGATGTTTGCATGCATGAAGTCCAATTCAGTTCAGTTCAGATCAGTTCAATTCAATTCAGTTTAGTTTAGTTCAGAATTAGTTTAGTTCAATTCAGTTTAGTTTAGTTTAGTTCAGTTATGGTTCAGTTATCTTCAGTTAGTTTTAGTTGAATGCTAGTTGACTTTAGTTAACTTGGAATGCATGACTAATGACTTGAGTTGCATGACAGATAATAGGGACTACCTTTAGTTAACAGGGGATGATCATTCTTGCATGAATGGTGTTGAGAAATGTTTCAGTTAATAGGAAATGACTTGGACCCAACTTGGGTGCCCAAGTTGGCTTCTTGGAATTAACTCCTTTGCATGGTAATATATTTCAGAAGGCTAAGTTAAGTGGGCCCTCTCTTGGGCATCCACTTTGAGGATAAATCCTTGAAGATATTTATAGAACAAAGGTTGAGTTGCTACTTTAGTTTGGGACGCCCAAATGCATGAAGATGAGGATTTGGCATTGTTCTTCACGACATAACTCTACTTGCAAGAGATAGGCATACCTTTTAGGGATAGGGCTTGAGCATTGTAATTGTAACTCATGTTGAGTTTACAAAGTTGTTTAATGCCTATTTATCTCAAGCAAGTTGAAGAGAGTTATTATCAACTTTATTGCAGGTTGTGAAGAAGATTTGGTGAAGGAAAAATAAACATTCTCAAGCAAGAATTGGAGCTATTGTAATTTACTTCAGAGATTGAATAATAGATTAATTCTTAGTGGAGTTTTTTCCTGAAAGGGTTTCTCCACGGTACATGCTTGTGTAATCTTTCTAATATCCTATCTAATTCTTCTATCAACTTTTGTCTTCATTCTACAAATGGTAAAATGGATTAATCAGATAATCACCCACAAGAATCTATAACAAAGAATACATATTTAGATTGGCAATCATAAAGTTTTACAAAGTATTAAGCTACATAAACACCTCAATTTTCAACATTTGGTATCAAAGCTGAGGTTGGGTAGAGTATTGGGACGCCTTTCTCTTAAAGATTGAAGGATTTATTGGCTTAGTGGGAGCTTTTATTATTTTTGTTATTTACTGATTTTGGAAATAAGTTTGTTACAATGAATTCTTGTTTAGATATTGAAAGGTTCAATGGATCTAACTATGAAATCTAGAAATTAAAAATGGAATATCTTCTTGAAGAAATAGATCAGTGGTTAGCTATTAATAATCAGACAAAGACACCTACAACTATGTCAGATGAGGATTGGGCTAAGTTAGATAAAAAGGCAAGAGGAACCATAAGATTATGTCTTGTTGATGTTGTTCTCTTGAATGTTTCAAATGAAAATACTGCATATAAATTATGGAAGAGAATAGGTGATATTTATCAAACCAAGAGTCTAACCAATAAGTTGTATCTAAAAAGGCAGTTGCATTCTTTAAAAATGAAAGATGGTGATTTTGTAGCACATCAATCAAACACTTTTAATTTGATTCTCAGTCAGCTAGCATATGTAGATGTAAAGCTAGAAGATGGGGATAAATGCATTTTGTTACTTTGTTCTTTACCAAATTCTTGGGAAAATCTAATTGTTGCTATCAGTGGTAGTGGCATAGATCCAAATATGGACAATATCATTCCTACTCTCCTATTAGAGGAGATGAGGAGGAATTCTAAAACTGGCTCCCAAGATGCCTTGTTTGTAAGAGGTAGACCTAAAGAGAAGGAATCTAAGCTAGACAAGAAAGGAAAGGGTAAGTCCAAAGGACAGTCTAAAACCCTTGGTAAGAGTAAGGTAAAGTGTTGGAATTGTGGAAAACCTGGACATATTGAAAAGGATTGTAAGAGCAAGAAAAAGAGTTATGATGCTTCTATAGACAAATCCATCAATGACAGTAATGATGCATGAGTCATTTCTTCTAATACTGTTGTTGATAACTCTTGGCTTATTGATTCCGGTTGCTCCTATCATATGACTCCTAACAAGGAGTGGTTCACTAAGTATAGTGCATATGATGGAGGGGATTTCTTCTTTGGATACAAAAAAACAACAAAAGTTGTTGGAAAAGGAGAGGTAAAATTGTGCTTCAGTGATGGTAGGGTTAAGACCCTTAATGATGTTTTACATATTCCAGGACTTGCTAGAAATCTAATTTTTGTCTCTAAGTTCAATGATTATGGAATGCATGTGACATTTGACAAAGCTGATTGCAAATTGGTGAAAGGGAATATGGTGGTTGCTAAAGGATCTCAGATTGGAACTTTGTTTAAGCTAAATACCTCCAATGTAAATAATTTAGCCGATGTAACTGAAGCTAAAAATACATGTATGCTATGGCACCATAGATTGGGCCATATAGGTGAAAAGGTCTTAGGACCATTCTTAATAAAAATTTGGTTGACATTATTCCTAATTATAATATTGGAAAAAATGACTTTTGTGAGCACTGTGTGTTTGGAAAGTAATCTAGATCTAAATTTCCTAGTGGTACAAATAAAGCTAAAATATTATTAGAGATTATTCATTCAGATGCAATAGGACCTGTGGATATTGACTCTATTGGAAAATCTAGATACTATGTCACATTTATTGATGATGTCTCAAGATACACTTGGATATATTTTATTCATAGCAAATCTGATGTGTTTAATAAGTTTAAGGAATTTAGGGCTTTGGTTGAGAAAAAATTAGATCATAAGATAAAAGTATTGAGATTAGATAATGGTGGTGAGTATTGTTCTAGGGAATTTGATGATTATTGTAAGCATGTAGGAATAGTGAGACATAAAACTACTCCATATACACCTCAAAAAAATGTAGTAGAAAGGATGAACCGAACCTTAATGGAAAGAGCTAGGAGTATGTTAAGTAGTGCTAAGCTAGATCGGTCCCTTTGGGCTGAGGTTGTTTGTACTTGTTATTTAATCAATAGATCCCCTAGTTCATCTATTGAAGATAAAACTCCTTATGAAATGTGGTTAGGTAAGAAACCTAGTGTTGCACATCTAAGGATCTTTGGTTGTGAGGCTTTTTTTCACGTGCCTCAACAAAAGTGATCTAAATTGGATCCTAAAGCACAAAACTGCATATTCATAGGTTATGGTGAAAATGTAAAAGGATACAAGCTTTCGAATCCACTAACTTGAAAAGTTTCTTTATCTAGAGATGTGATTTTTAGGGAATTTAGAGCTTATTCAGGAGAAGAAGAACCAAAGGAGAAGGATACTTCTTGAACAGTTCATTTTGAGATAAATAATTAGAAGCAACAAGATGCACATGTTGAAGAACAATTAGATGGATTGGAAGAGGAGAGCTCAGAGAGTTCTTCTGAAATAGATACTCAAGATGAGCATATTGAGGAACAAGTAGAAACCCCTTTGAGAAGATCCAAAAGCCAACAAAATCCCGTTGATAGGTATAGCCCAGCTAATTTCCATTGTATTTTTGCTTTAATGAGTACTAATGATGAACCCAGTTCTTATAGAGAAGCTTTGTCTTTAGATGAACATAGGATTTGGTCACAAGCTATGCATGAGGAAATGGAATCCTTAGAAACTTGTGACACATGGGATCTTGAGAGTTTTCCCAAAGGAAGAAAGGCCATTGGTTGTAAATGGATCTTTAAAAAGAAGATTGGAGTAGATGGTAATCTCGAAAGGTACAAGGCTAGATTAGTAGCCAAGGGCTACTCCTAGAGTGAGGGAGTTGACTTTAATGAAATCTTCTCTCCTGTTGCTAAATTAACTTCTATTAGATTCTTTTTATCAATCGTTGCTGCTTATGATTTTGAGATAGAGCAAATGGATGTGAAAACTGCTTTTTTGCATGGGAAACTTGATGAGGAGATTTATATGAAGCAACTTGATGGTTTTCTTGTAAAAGGAAAAAAAGAATTGGTTTGCAGGTTAAAGAGATCTTTATATGGATTGAAACAGTCTCCCAGAATGTGGTACCAGAAGTTTGATGCTTTTGCATTGAAAATTGGTTATGTTAGGAGTGAGGAAGATCATTGTGTTTACATAAAAGTTATTGATGATCAACTTTTAATTATTATCTTGTATGTTGATGACATGTTGCTTATTGGTAATAGCAAGGTAATGATCAAAGAATTCAAAGCACAACTCTCAAGCACATTTGAGATGAAAGATCTAGGGGCTACAAAATATATCATTGGTATGGAGATTAGTAGAGATAGAGGTAACAAAGGCTTTGCTTAATTCAAAACAATTATGTTCATACTATTTTGAAATGGTTTAACATGAAAGATAGTAAACCAATTAATATTCCTTTACTAGTTGGCACGAAGTTAAGTTTAGACATGAGTCCTAAATCTGATTTTGATTATGAGGAAATATCTGAAATTTTGTATGCTAGTGCAATTGGTATTTTAATGTATGCAATGGTCTGTATGAGACCAGATATAGCCCAAGTAGTGGGAGTTCTCAGTAGGTTTATGTCTAACCCTGGTAAAGAACATTGGACTTATGTTAAGAGGGTGTTTAGATATTTACGAGGGACTTCTGATTATTGTTTTGTTTATCATGGTTCTAATGGTATTGATATTATGCATAGATCATTGGACATACATGGTTTTGTTGATTCAGATTGGGTAGGAGATTTGGACAGTCGAACGTCAACAAGTGGCTATGTGTACACTTTTTTTTGATTTTTGGTTAGTTGGATGAGTAAGAGGCAGCCCACGGTTGCTTTGTCCACCACAGAAGTAGAGTACATGGCTGCCACACATGCCTCTAAAGAGGTAGTTTGGTTACAAAGACTTGGGAAAGGTATTGGTTTTAATTGCAAGCAAGACTTGAATGTGATAGTTAGAGTGCTATTTGTTTAGCCAAAAATCCTGTGTCATGATCATACTAAGCATGTTGATGTTCAGTATCACTTTGTGAGAGAAATGGTTGAAAGTGGAAAGATATTAATTGAAAAATTTGACACTTTGATTAATGTTGCAAATTATCTTATGAAGCCAGTTACTACATATGAGTTCTCGTGGTGCAGGAAGGCCATTGGCCTTGAGTCTTGTACCTGATTTATAAGTATTATTCCTTGTTTAGAATAATTGCAATGTATAATGTCAAGTGGGAGAATGTTGGAAATAGGATGTCATTTAATTGCAATCCTAAACATTATTTATTTCATGTATCTCCTAAGTCCTTAGAAAGTGTTTCACAACACTAGGATTAGAAAGAGATTAATATTTGATGAAATAATCATGTTAATTGACATTTTTAATTAGTTCTAAATGTTAGGAGCATGTGAGGGAATCCAATATGAGTTCCTAAATAATAGGGGCACATGGGGCACCCACATAGTAGGTGGCACTCACCTTGAGTTCAATTAACTATTTAGAGTAAGAGATAACACTTCTAAATGCATGTAAAGATCCTAGGAGTTAGGGTTTGATGTTTGCATGCATGAAGTTCAGTTCAGTTCAGTTCAATTTAGATCAGTTCAATTCAGTTTAGTTTAGTTTAGTTCAGAATTAGTTTAGTTCAATTCAGTTCAGTTTAGTTTAGTTTAGTTCAATTATGGTTCAGTTATCTTCAGTTAGTTTTAGTTGAATGCTAGTTGATTTCAGTTAACTTGGAATGCATGACTAATGACTTGAGTTGCATGATAGATAATAGGGACTATAGTTAGTTAATATGGGATGACCATTCTTGCATGAATGGTGTTGAGAAATGTTTCAGTTAATAGGAAATGACTTGGACCCAACTTGGGCGCCCAAGTTGGATTCTTGGAATTAACTCCTTTGCATGGTAAGATATTTCAGAAGGCTAAGTTAAGTGGTCCCTCTCGTGGGTGCCTACTTTGAGGATAAAGCCTTGAAGATATTTATAGACCAAATATTGAGTTGCTACTTTAGTTTGGGATTCCTAAATGCATGAAGATGATGATTTGACATTGTTCTTCACGACATAACTCTACTTGTAGGAGATAGGTGTACCTTTTAGGGATAGGGCTTGAGCATTGTAATTGTAACTCATGTTGATTTTACAAAATTTTTTAATTCCTATTTATCTCAAGCAAGTTGAAGAGAGTTATTATCATTTTTATTGTAGGTTGTGAAGAAGATTTGGTGAAGGAAAAAGAAGCATTCTCAAGCAAGAATTGGAGCTATTGTAATCTACTTCAGAGATTGAATAATAGATTAATTCTTAGTGGATTTTTTTCCTGAAAGGGTTTCTCCACAGTACATGCTTGTGTAATATTTCTAATATCCTATCTAATTATTCTATCAACTTCTATCTTCATTCTACAAATGGTAAAAAGGATTAATCAGATAATTACCCACAAAGAATCTGTAACAAAGAATATATATTTAGATCAGCAATCATAAAGTTTTACAAAGTATTAAGCTACATAAACACCTCAATTTTCAACACATTCAATAGTAAAATATATTAAATATGTATTTGGATCATATTTTCTATCATAAATTAAAAATCATGGTGCCACAAATCCCATAGGGAGAGGGTGTGTAACAATCACATATGATAGTGGTGTATGTCTAGAGAATCCTTAAAATTCTCAATATCTTATCCTTTTGTTCTTGAATCCACTCTCTTCTCCGCTTGATATAGATTTCACATAAGTGCATCTAGGGAAAATGAAGGGAAACAAGAGAGAGTTGAAATCCATTAGGATGTATGGTTGGTGTGAGTTATGAAAGTAGTAATGGGTTTAGAAAGAGGCATGGAGGAGGATGTATAATGGATGGTATCTATGGGAATAGATGGAGGAATTGAGGGATGATCATCGTATAAATGTCATTGGAGGGAGTAGGAATAACATGAGAGAGAGAGAGAAATGGTGGATATTGGTGCAGTCACGGTAGGAGGGTTCCAAAAGTAACAATCTGAACCGTGCAACAATGAGTCAACATAGTGGAAATAGCACAATAGATTGATATGCGAACATGAAATCTCATTGAAGTTGTAATATTACATGAAACATAAGTCTCAAGGGAAAATATCCATGGCCCACAGGCTTTCCACAAAGGCTTTCAACAACACGGGCCTTATGACATGCCCCTGAAGGGTTTATGCGAAAGTATATTGAATCTATCTAATCATGAACAACTAATTGATGATCTATGATGAATTAAAATGCTTATAAATATGTTTCTTGAGCTCCAATATAGGTTCATGTCAGCCACAAGGGTTAATAGCCCAATGCATGATCAAAAACAAATGCCGGCCATAAAATAAGAAGAGATCATTCCTTGTGAATCTCCAAGATAGCTCCCAATGAACCCAAGATGCCTATATGATGTCCTATTAAGCTTTGCATGATCTAGAATAACTCAGCACTAAGAAATCTAGACCAGGTCAGCCCCAATTGCTCTAATTGGTAACACAGTGAAATTCTAAGAGTGATAACTTCCAGTAGACAAATGCAAATGATGTGAAATCTAGATATGTGATAGATGTCGATGTTTAGATGCTATATCCTGCTCCATGAGCTCAGAAAAAGAAATGTAGTAAAATGTGAAATGAACTACTAGAACTGTTATTAAATGCAATGCAAGAAAAAAATTGTTTTTGGTTGATACAGGATTGCTTTACAACCAGGGATGCTCTTGCATCAGACACCCAAGACTGAAAGAAAAGTGATTCCCTCACTTTCTAGGGCTAAGAGGAAAACCAAGATGGTCCACCTCAGCCTAAGAAATCCATGATGAATCCTACACTGGTGTGCCTTTCCACTTCACAAGATATTATTTGTACTGCTTGTTCCTAGTACTCTTTCCAACTCTGGAATCCAAAATTTGTTCAATCTCCTCCAGTTTCCTGTGTGGTAACTAATCCTTCAAATCCACTTCATCACTATTACCAATTTCTTGTCCTTCATGAAACTCATATATGTATGCAATATTGAAAATATGTGATATACCCAATGTTTCTAGTAGCTGCAAGCATTTCAAAAATCAAACTTTCTGAGTATCTTACATGGTCCAAATTTCCTCATCTTCAACTTATTGTATGTACCAACTAGAAATATTTCCTTCCTCAAATATACCATCACTTCATCCCCAACAAAAAATTCATTATATCTTTGATGTTCATCTGCCTTCTCCTTATACTTACCATTCATGTCTTCTAAATGCTTATGGACTTGATTATGCAATGTCTCCATGAAATCTTCAAAATCTTCAACCTCCATACTCCTTTTATTCTCCATACTAATGTCTCTTAATTTTGCAACTCCTCTAGGGTTTACTCGGGTGATAATCTGAAATGGTGTCTTCCCTATATACTCCAATTCACTGAATCATTACATGCAAATTTTGCTTATGGTAAGACTATATCCCAACTTCTTGCCTCATCTCCAACCAAACATCTCAACAAATTACACAAACGTATGTTCACAACCTTTTTTTGTCCATCTGTTTGTGGGTGATATGCTGAATTGAATTTCAAATCTATCTTCATCTTCTTCCAAAATGTCCTCCAAAAGTATCTAATGAATTTGGTGTCTTGTTTGAAAAAATACTCTTATGTAAACCATGTAATCTCACAATCTCTTTGAAAAATAAGTCAACAATATGTACAACATCATTAATCTTCTTAGAAGGAATAAAATGTGTCATTTTAGAAAAAAATTCCACTACTACCATAATAGAATCCTAACCTCTCTGTATTTTTGATAATCCCAAAATGAAATCCATGCTCAAATCTTCCCAAGATCTCTCCAGTATTGTCAAAGGTTTATACAATCCAGTATTCTAACTACTTCCTTTTGCAACTTAAAAAAATTTAAAACTTTTTACATACTTTCTTACATCCTTATATATATGTGGCAAAAAATAGTGTTCACTACCAAAGCTACTATCTTATCCACTCCAAAATGTCCTGCTAAGCCTCCACTATGCTTCTCCTTGATCAAATTCTCCCTCATTAAATCCTCAGTATACACAATTGATTTCCTTTAAATAACATATCCTCTTGAATGAAATAGTCCAACCATTGGCTCTAGTTTGTCACTATTGGTTCTTTACATACTCTCCATGCTTCACCAAAATATGCATCACCTTCATACATATTTTTCAACTCTTCAAATCCCAATACTTCCACTCTCATATCTGTCAAAAAATTCCTTCTTCTACTCAATGAATCTACAACCTTGTTTGACTTGCCACTCCTATCCTTCAACAAAAATGTATAACTCTACAGGAACTAAACCTATATCATATGTTTCTGATTCAACTTCCCTTGATTGTTCAAATATTTCATGGCTTGATGATCTGTATACAACACAAATTCCTTAGGAAACAAGTAATGTCTCCACTTCTTCAAGGCTTGAATTATGGAATCAAATTCCTAATTGTAAATTAAGTATCTTCTTCTGAAATCATTCAAGTTCTCACTAAAATAAGTTACAGATCTTCCTTCTTGACTCAATACTGCTCCAATTGCATTTCCACTTGCATCACAATCAACTTGAAATACCTTTTCAAAATCTGGTAAAGTTAATACTAGCTGCTTTGTCACCTTTTTCTTCAACAATTCAAAACTCCTTTTTGCTTCAAACGTCCATGTGAAATCCTTCTTATCTCCTCTCATTGTCGATGTCATGGGGTTACAAACATTACTTAAACTCTTGATAAACTTTTGGTAGAAACTAGCTAATCCATGGAATGATTTTACTTCTCCAATGTTTACTGATGTAGGCCAATCTAAAATTGCTATCCCTTTCTTCATATCCATCTGAACAATTCTTCAACTGAAATAAAAATATCCAAGGTATACTAACTCTATCTTCATAAAATTACACTTCTTGACATTAATAAGCAATTTCTCTTCTCTCAATCTCTACAATACTTGTCAGATGTGCCACAAATGTTCCTCTCTAGTCTTACTGAAAAATCAAAATATCATCCAAGTAAACAATAACAAACTTACTCAAAAATTTCTTCAATACCTCGTTCATCAATCTTATGAAAGTGCTCGATGCATTGGTCAATACAAAAGGAATTACTAGCCACTCATACAATCCTTCATTAGTCTTAATTGCAGTCTTTCATTCATCTCCTTCTTTGATCTTAAGCTAATGATATCCACTCTTTAGGTCAATCATTGTAAAATATTTTGCTCCACTCAAACAATCCATAATATCATCCATCCATGGAAATGGAAATATATACTTAGCAGTGATCTTATTTATTGCTCTTGATTTTGTACACATTCTCCACTCTCCATCCTTCTTAGGTACAAGTACAATAGGTACCGCACATGGGCTCAAACATTTTCTAATCAATCCTTTCCTCATAAACTCTTGCATTTTCTTGTTCAACTCTTCATTTTCCGCTGGTGTCATTCTATGTGCTGCTTTATTTGGAAAACTAGCTCTTGGTACAAGATCTATATGATGACTAATACTCTAGATTGGGGCTAATCCCTCTGGTACATTCTTTGACAAGATGTCTTCATACTCTACCAACAATTCTGCTACTTCTTTTTGTGGTAGATCTTCACTCTTTGTTGTCTCCATACTTCCACCTTTCTTTGGAATCAACGTAAAACACATGTTCTCATGCCTCAATCCATCAAGAAATTTCCTTCCATCCACCAAACATAGTCTGGAAGTGCCAAAAAATTCGGTCTTCTCCTCTTCCTCCAAAGGTATAAACTTGATTCTCCTTCCATTTGATGCCATAGTACAAGTATTTCTTCTTCCATCATGAATTGATTTCTTATCATATTTCCATGGTCTTCCTAATAGTAAATGACATCCATCCATAGGCATAATATCACACAAAAATTTGTCCCTATATGATCTAATATGAAATTTTACCAAACATTGTTCATTCACTAATATCTTATGCTCATCTTGAATCCATGCTACCTATAAGGGTTTGGATGTTTCAATTTCTTCAAATTCAACTTTTTTATCATCTCCTTTGAAACTAAATTGCTAGTACTACCACTATTAATGATAAATTTACATACCTTTCCTCTGGACTTACATCTGGTTCTAAATAGACTTTTCCTTTGTGGAGGTTCTTTAGTTACTTCTTCATGCATCAAAACTCTTCTCATCACCAGTGATTCACCTTTATCCAGTTTCCCAACTGAATTATGGGATCCAACATGCTCCTCATCCACATATGTTGCTCTTCTGGTACTTCCTTGATGACACTTGAATGCTTTGTGTCCTTCACCTCCACACTTGAAATAGGTTCCTCTAAATGGTTTTCTCTTAGATCTACCTTCATCTCTTTAGAATCCATCATTGCGGTAAGAATTATGGCCTCCTCTATTACTGTGGTAGAATTTTTTATCTTCTCTTCCTCTATGATATGATTGTTGATCATGGAAATGAGAGTATAAATCCAAAGATTCATATTTGTTCCAACATCAAACATTGGAGTACCTACAAACTACATACACATGCAAACAAAATAAACTATCTAAACACACATGCATGAAAATGGATTTATGTCTCCATTACCCTCCTATCATCCAAGATCCTATGTTGTTGAATAAATTCTCTCAGAGCACAAGAGGCTATGGTGAACGGAGATTAGAAGATTGAATACGAATGATATGAAATAATAAAATAAAGCACGATAAAAATAGAATGCTAACATGCAAATAAACTAAGATGAAATGGATATTAAAAAAGGAGAGTGCAAAACAAAGAGTATTCAAAGTGGATGTAAATGTAACTGAAATGCAAAGAACGTGGATGTTGGATGATCAAGAAATGAGAGACGCAAAGGTTTAAATAGATCTCCTCAGGGGTGGGTCCAATATTAGAGGGAATATGGGATAAAAGAGTGAAATGGAGAAATGCATGCAAAGTGGTAAATAATGGAAATGGATAAATAATATTTTAATGATTATAGATTTATAAATGATTTAATGAGATGGATAAATATTTATAAAATGGTTATGCATGACATATGAATATGAGATGAATTATATATAGAATGGATAATGGTACTAATAATGGTTCCACATATTGATAAAACTTTTAATATTATTAGAGGAAATTTTAATGTGTCTACATTTTTCCCTTCTTTGAGACAATGTAGCCTGTCGCGTTGTTTCAAAGAAAAAATGATCAACTAATACATGCCCTAGAGATATCATGGTAAGGATGATGATGAATATGATATGCCCCCTCGAGAGATTAATTGAACGAATTGTAAAAATATTGATCTCTCGATAGATTACAAGAAAATGATTAGATGATTGATATTGAGCAAGTGATTAAGCGGTGATGTACATTTGATGGAAATGCACAGTTGATGGGAATAACTAAACAATTGATGGAAATGATCAGTATAGCTGGGTTGATGATTTGATTAAGCTGATTAAGATTGATGCTTGCACGAGACAAGTTGATACAATGATTGATTGATTAGGGGGTTATGAGATTTTGAGAAGCAAGTTTAATGATTTGAGATTTGATTCAAGAGACATACATCAGTTGGATACAACAATTGATTTAATTTTTCCATGACAAAGAAGATGAACAACATGATGAAGAGAAAATGAGAGGAAAAGACAATGAAAGCAATGATTTATGAAAGGGAGAATCCAAGGCGATGAAAATTCTTGTGCTTTTTAAGTGCTTGTATCATCATCGAGCTTATTATATCGCAAATTAGTATAAGCATTTAGATAACATGAACTTCTAGACAACCTAATTATTGTTTGCATTTTTATTTAGCAATGAAGTATAAGCCTCTAGGTATAAAGAATGTAGATGACTTGAATATTTATTGCATGGAAGACACTATCAGACAAGGAATGCTCATATCCACACTAGACTCATAGGTCCTCTATGGTTTTAGAAGTCTTAAGATGAGTCCTCCTGTGAATAAGAAATAATCCATAGAGAAAAAACAAGTGAACATGCCCCATTCTCACCTCTCTAGTCCAAGACATCCTTGAGAAGCTAAAAGACATGCCACCAAAGATAAAAATCATAAATTGATCAAAAAAATTGACAAACAAACAAATGTCATACTTCCATGTAAATTTGATTCTTGTCATAGTTTATGCGTTTGGTTGGATATGAAAGATGGGTTTTTTAGGTATGTTGCAATGTTTGTTTTATTGTCAATTGTAGCACATTTTGATTGTATTGAAGTTCAAAGTTGTGTGGCGATCTGAAAGTGTCACTTTTTTGGAATTTTTTTGAAGTTGTGTGATTTTTTTTGGATTTTTTCAAGACATTTTATGATTTTTAGGGATTTTTAATGTTTTTGATGAAATGAGATGAATCGCAAGCGAGCAGACAAACAAAGAGGGTAGTTTCTCTGACCACAAGATGTTCAATATCCTAACGCATAGCTAAGGTTGAGGAAATGCCCCAGTGAGGGATAAGACCAACCTAGTACACATGGCGAAGCGAGCAAGCAAGGGGAATGTCACACATTTCACAAGTGATGGTGAGTGTGAGAAGGCTATTTTGAAGTGGAGGGTGAATGAAAAAGGGATGGAAAGATCAAGTAGAGCTCCAAAGGAAAGAGGAGAAAAGCCTCTACACATGGTGTTGATTTCTCAGTTTTCACCATGGTACTTGCTCAAGGCACCACCGAAGTGGTTTTCACCATTGAACGAAATCTTTCTCTTTACTTTTTCTTCTTTTTTTTATTTTTTATTTTTTATTTTTTTGTATTTTTTAAAGACTTTTTTTCTTTTTTTTTGTATTTTTTTAGGACTTTTTAAAAGAGTGTACCCTCTGAAGTACTCATGTATAAAACCTATGGATTTGCATACTATTGATGGGATCACTGAGCAATTCATGGCCTTCTGGAGTAGATAACTGGTATGCCCCATATCCATACACAACAATGATAACGTATGGACCCAACCAATTAGGCTCAAACTTACCCTTCTTTTCTCTGTTTTGTTGATTACGAGGATTTTCATGAAGTACAAGATCCCCAATCTCAAATGTATGTGGTTTCACTTTCTGGTTATAACTTCAGCACATCCATTGTTGGTATGCTCTAAGATGATTGAAAGCAGTTTGTTTTCGTTCATCCAACAGTTCCAATTCCTACAAACGAAAAACTTGGTATTCTTCATCATTGAGTTGATTGCGCAAGGACATGTGCAAAGAGGGTAGCTCAACCTCGATGGGCAAGATGGCTTCAAATCCATAGACAAGGGCATATGAGGTAGCACCCGTGGGAGTGTAGACACTTGTGCAGTAAGCCCACAAGAAAGGATTCAATTGAACATGCCAATCTCGACAACTTCATTGAGCGTCTTTTTAGGAATTTTGAGAATCGTCTTGTTAGAGGCCTCGGCCTGGTCGTTACCTTGATGATAGTAAGGTGTGGAAAAATGATGTTGTATATGAAATTTCTCATAGAGTTCACGGACATCCTAATTTTTGAATGGACGATCATTATCTATGATGATGGATAAAGGAACGCCATAGCGACAGATGATATAGTTTAGTATGAAAGTGGCTATTTGTTTTCTAGTGATATGAGAGAGGGGGACAACTTCAATCCATTTTGTGAAATAGTTTGTTGCAACAAGACTAAACTTATGACCATTGGATGAAGGTGGATGGATCTTGCCCACGAGATTTAGTCCCCACTGATAAAAGGGCCATGGTGTGACTGATGAGCCTAGTTTTTGGTCCAATTTTGGGTAGAATCTATAGTTTATTACTGGAATTTGTCATGGAATTTGATGTTAAATGTTGATATTTTCATAATGTTTCCCTCAAACCATAGACATTGGACTTAAATCCTATCTCTGCAAATTTTAATGACATTGGAATATTACGTGGATTATCTATATTGATTTTACATGTGGTTATAGATGTGGAGTTATTGTGTGTACGGACATTGCCATGCATATTTAATTTAAAGATGCTATGTTGAGGAAGACACCGCTAGCTGGGAATGCACCATAACATCCAGCAAAGGAATCACTCAAGGTCAAAGAATGTCAATGGAAAAAGATTCCTCATGCAACTGAATGTAACCACATTGTAGTGGACTTCAATGATTGAGCATGCACATGCATTACTGTTGTGCTAAATCTATGTTTGGACCTACATGTTTGACCAAATTCCATACACATGTAACCGCCATCGCTCCATTTTTTTTGTTTTCCCTAAATGGCGTCCTCCCAGTCATGGAGTTGACTACCTTGTTTAGTTGATAGTATAAATAAAGATCTGATGTTCCTTCCTCAAGAGGTTGCATGATTTGATATTGTACTTCCACTCCCCAATTTTTAGTAATATAGATACATTACTCTTTTGTACTCATGATTTATAGTGAATAAAATAAAGTTCCAAGTTTGAGCATCTGAGTTTTCATTAGTTTTAGAGGATACTTATCCAAGGGGGCCCACTTGGTGAGTAATTTGTCTTCTTAGTTTAGTATTAGTTTAGTATTACTTACTATTTAGTAATTAGTTAGAAATCTAGCACCGACTATTCCTGCAGCCACTAGAATTCCATTTTGTGACTGTTCCTACAGCCAAAGCAGACAAAGTAGTGCCATGTTTGTTGCTCATATTTTCATTCCTGTTATGCATTTTAGTTTGATATAGTTGTTGATTGATGATTGGTATTTATGGCATTCCCTTCTAATCAATTTACTTTCAGAATTGTGTGTTCCTTAGCTGCAGAATGAAATGGCTACTTTGAGTTCCTAGTGCACATATTGTGCTAACCCATCTCAAGTTCATGTCCCTAAGTTGACAAGTTAAATGTACCTTCATGATGATTGAAATAGCTATTCAGGTTAGATGTCCAATATCAGAATCATGGTTGTAAGGGCTTAGTTATTAAATCATTGTAGGAGGCCAACATTTTTGGTGCCATTGTTGGGGATGGTGTTAAACTAGGGAGTCTTTTGGAGTCATTGGTAGTTTTTCTTGTTGTAATGTTTCTAGAAGTTGTTCTTAGTATATCCTCATTTAGGAAGTAATGAACCCCTTATTCTTTACCAATTCTTTGTGTGAGTTAACTGATAGTGAGTGATACTGCATGCATAGAGGAAGGAGAAGGGATGCTTATGGGAGATTCCTTCCTAACAATCCTAATCCATTCCAACTAGTTGAATACCAAAACCTACCAAGAGAAGAAGAAGAAGAAGATCCACACCCCTTTGCTAATGCATTTCCTAATCTGACTAGCTTTGAGGTCTCCTTTGAAGATCAAAATCAGCTTGAGAACCCCTTTGCTTTGAAACTACATCAAGCAGGCATGAGTGATGCAAATAGGAACATACCTAACCAACCAACTTTTCCTTTCCCCATTTCCCATCAGAATGATGTTGACAACATCAAGAACATTCTTGCCTCAACACTCCCCAAGTTTTATGGACTTGTCACAGAAGATCCTGATACCTTTTTATTTGAGTTTGACATACTCTGGAGGAGTTATGATTATACTACTAGTGCCCATAGGCTTAAGCTATTTCCTACCACTCTGAAAGAGGTTGCATTAAGATGGTTCATGAGCCTAGGCAGAGATACTATGGAAAATTGGGAAGACATGAAGACAAAATTCCTTGTGAAATACAAGGAATGTTGCAAGGGAAATGACATGAGAGGAGGTGACATTTTTAGGATGCAAAAAAAGGAAGATGAGAGCCCTGAAGATTACATTGCAAGGTTTCTGTTTTTCCTACAAAAATCTCCACACCATACACTTAATGAAGACTCACAAAAGTTGTTTTTCCTAAGAGGAATCAATGATAGGTGCACTAATGCCTTGGACCTCATGGGAGGAGGAGATATCTCCCAAGTTCCTTGGGAAGATATCAAGAAAATATGTCAGAACTACTCTAGGGAAACTTCAAAGAAGGGGAGAGCTTACCAATCTTCCATGGGTAAGTCAACTATCAGTAAAGTTTCAAGAATGGAGATTACTCATTTGCTAGCAGACTTCAAGCAAGACATTATAAATAATCTAGCTACTCAACTAGATACACTTCAGGCTAAGAAGAAGCAAGAGGCAAAGGCAATGTTGACAGAGTATTTCCCCCACTGCAAACAAAAGAATAAGGACTGCAGATGCAAGATGGTAGCTAATCTTGAAAGCAAGCAGATTCCACTTGAGTTCAAGCCAATCCAGATTGAAGAAGACCAAGTCTACTATGTTGCAAAAATGAATCCTTGGGCTCCAAGACAAGGTATGCCACCAGATCCACTATCCTATGTTGGGCCATATTTTAATTCCTATTCATCTAGTAACTAATGGCAGCCCCTATATCCATCAAGTTATGGAGGATATCCACCACAACCTTAGAGTAACCCTCCAAATGCTTGGCCTAGTCATCATAGTTCTTCACCCAAGTGGCAACAACCTTAGGAGAATTGGTAGCAATTTCAAGGGCATTGGCAGCCACCTCCAAGAAATTGACAGCAAACAAATCAATGGAGAGGAGGACAAGAATGGTCTACCTAGACAACCAGTTACATACCACCTTCTTAGCCCCAACAGCTTTCCATAATGCCTCCACCTGCTAATCCAAGCTCAAATGCACCTAAACCTACTCATCCCACACCCAATCCAAATAAAAAACCACAACAATAGCTTGCATACTCTATTGATTCAAATCAATTCTATGCATATGTTGTGAGTGTAAGTGACATCCACTTGCATTCAAGAACTACTCTACTAGCTCCTTCCAAGCTCATTATCACTGGACTTCCCGTGGAAGAGGAAGAGGAACCTTTGAATGATCCCATTCAGCCAAGTGTAGCTAAAAATCCTGAACCAGTCCAAGTCAAGTAGACTGAACAAGAACCACCATTTTCTCAGAGATTGGAAGTTTTCAAGAAGAAGGAAGAAAATAAGGATACAAATTTTGATATCTTGGATCAGCTAAAGCATATATATGTGTCTAGATACCTTTATTTCAATCCATAAAGGATGTTCCAATCTACGACAAAGCAATCAAGGAAGCATGCCTCAAGAAGCCAGGTAGGAAAAAGAAGGACCCAACTACAATTCATGTGGTGGAACAACTAGCTGACATCATGCTGGGAAAAGTGACTATCCCCAAGTATAATGACCCAGGTAGTCCTATGGTAGCAATTGTTATAAATAGGGTCCAAGTAAAGAATGATCTGATTGATTTAGGGGCAGAAATAAATGTAATGACCAAAGACATCCTGCAACAACTAAATATTGCAAGCATGAGATCTACTCCTATTGTCATGCAACTTTTCGATAGCTCTATTGTTAAGGTTGATGGTGTATTGGATGATCATGTGGTAGTTCTAGACTCCTGGGAGTACCCAGCATATTTTATGATTCTTTCTCCTAAAGCTACACTAGGTGGGTACCCCATTATTCTTGGAAGGCCTTGGTTAGCAATTGCAGCTGCATACATTGGATGTCAGTCAGGTGACATGACCATTTCAAATGGGAGGAGCACAAAAAATTTTGTTCTTTATCCGCTTGCTCAGCCATCTCATGATGAAGATAATCTTGTATGGCCACATGTTGGTGAAGAGGCCAAGAAAGTTAATTTTGTGGTGCAGCTTATGATGCTAGGAAGAAGCTCTTTCATGCAGCTCCAAGATGAGGATGAAGTACTCGCTAACATCATTCAAAACTATTGTGAAGTGGAGGAAGCATCATCTTCTCATTTTTCTACTCTAGTCAAGACACTTCTGCCTGCTCTTCCTACAACCACTGTTCCTGCAGATGTTCTTCCTACAACCACTCTTTCTGTAGCCATTGTTCCTATAGATAGACTTCCTACAGCAACAGGTATGTCCCATACATTGCTTCCATATGAACTAAAGGTACCATGTGTTAATGAAGCAACCATGATAGAGTTAACTACACAAGTACAAGTGCTAGAAGGAAAATATTTGAATGTTAATAGTAAATTAAATGAAGAACAACAATTGTTATTGGAAAACCTATTAAGGACCCATCAACATGCATTTGTGGTGGATTATCATGATATGAAGGGATTGGATCCTAAACTTTGTACACACAGAATTTACATCAAAGATGATTTCACCCTAGTAAGACAACCACAAAGAAAAATTAACCCTGCACTAAGAGAAATTGTGAAAGGAGAACTGCAGAAATTACTAGATGCGGGATTTATCTACCCCATTTCAGATATTCAATGGGTGTCTCCATTAGTGATTATTGTTGGTTCTCAAGTGTGTTCTGATTGGTTTTTCCTTGATGACAAAATTCACCTTTTGGTATCTATCGGCATGACATTCACGTGGTCTTGGCGATAGTGGAAAGGTCTATCGGCATGAGTATTTTTCACCGACTTATACATGAGGCAGTTCATCGGCATAAGTGATCCTTCATCGGCATTGTGTCTTGGTGAGTTTGACTTGTTACATTGACCGACTAGCACATTAAAGATTCACTTCGGCCAGATATATTGCTTTCGGTGTGAAGTCATAGTGATAGTACATTGTCACACCAATCGGTGGCGGGAAGATACATCGGTAAGAGTTAGGGTTATCGAAGTGAGGTCTTGGCGAGTGACCTTCGGTCTCACCAACATTACACATGGAGTGTCACAGGCAGCTTTCGGTAGGACTTCTCCTTTGTTTCGGTGATAGAGGGTGATCCCTATCGGCAGGAGTTATACCGTTGGTATGAAGTCACAGTGAGATTGTTATGTCTCACCGACCGGAGGTTGAATGAGAACACATCGGCAAGAGTTACGGCATCGATATAATATCATAGCGAACCCTGTGGGTCTCACCGATGGAATACATATGGACCTTGTCGGCATAGGCATTGATTTGTCTCGGCGAAAAGGAATGATCACGTGGGCTTTCGTTAAGACACAGAATGCTCTACGAGAAGTCACCCTGATTATAAATTGTCTCAGCAACACTGGATGAAAGGATGTCTTTCGGTAAAACAAAGCATCATCTACAAAACGTCTCCCTGATAGCAATATGTCACAGTGACACATAAGAGATAAAAGGGCTTTCGGTGAAACATAATGTGGTCTACGAGAGGTCTTCCCGACTTCACTCGATCATGGAGAAAGAAAATGTGGAAAGGAAACGTAGCTCGCATAAGGTCATAGCAAAACACAAAGAACACAGGGTGACTGATAGCGTTATAATCTCCTTCAACATACTTACTGGGTTGTCTCAGCGAATGATTAACGAAGACAACACTGTGGCCGACATAGGAATTTCTAAGTATAGTTGCAGGCTAACATCATTGGTTGACATTGAATCTCAGAACGGTTATATGGAAAAATATTTTTTGAGAATTGGGAGGTTATGGTTCTCAACTGGTGGGCAGTCGTGGTTTTGATGAAAATCTATCAGTTACAGTTTGAAATCTCTTGATTCAGCGCAGAAATTAAAGCTCTCTGGACAAGCGTTACTCTTGATTTTTACCATTATCTACAGATTATCATTATTCAGCTTCATACTCTAAAATTAGCAAGAGAGTTTTAGATTCTTGTGAAAAATGCATTTTGAAGATTTCTTCATGATAGACATACTTGAAATGTATATAAAAACCAGTGTTGAAAACAATGTAGTCTCTCTGGTTATAATTCTGGAATATTGTTCTTTGGCTGTATCAAAAATGTATGGAAATACTTTGTATTAAAAATATGAAAAACAAAGATGCAGAGATATATTGTAATATTCTTTTCTATGTAATATTTTAAGGATTCAATTATTGAATCCTTAGGGTATTCTGTAGACGAGAAAATAGAGAGTTATGAGCTTAACTGAAAACAGAGAGATCCTTTGAGAAATGATTATTGTTCTGAAATATAATTTGAGGGGTTGGTGCTCGTTGAGTGGGTGCTCAAAAATCAGCCTATAAGGCATTGTGAATAGTTGATTAAAAAGGTTAAGCCTGCAAGGCATTTCGGGAGTGGTTTTTATACCCCATGAGGGTTTTCCACTCAGCAAAATCTTGTGTCTCTTTGTTCTTCTATGTGCTCACTGCTTTACTGTGTTGTTGTTTCTGTTCACTGTTGGGATTATTAATTTTCTCAATTTTGTTTATGAATGATTACATTCAAATCATGAATGCATTAATCAGAGTAATATTGAGATAAAATATGAGCTATGTTTTTGAATTTTTGAAAATTGGTCAAATTTGTTAAGACACTGATTCACCCCCCCTCTCAGTGTCATTTTAACTCCAACAATTATGCCCAAGAAAGGAGGGAAATGGTGAGTTTGTGTTGATTATAGGGAACTTAATGCTGCCACCAAGAAGGACCACTTTCCCTTACCCTTCATTGATCAAATTTTGGACACATTTACAGGAAAGCAATACTTTTCTTTTCTAGATGGATTCAGTAGCTACAACCAGATCCAAATTGCACCAGAGGACTAGGAGAAGAACACATTTACCTATCCATGGGGGACCTATGCATATTTGGTACTCCCATTTGGCTTATGCAATGCACCTGCAACTCTTCAGAGGGCAGTCATTAGCATATTCTCAGACATTTCTCATGATTATATGGAAATTTATATGGATGACTTTACCACTTATGGTGTTGATTTTAATCAATCATTGGAAAATCTCTGGAGAGTCCTACAGAGATGTGAAGACCAAAACTTGTCCTTAAACAATGAAAAGTGCTTCATGATGATGTAGGAAGGTGTAGTTCTTGGCCACTACATCTCCCACAAGGGAATTCAAGTAGATCCTGCAAAGATTGAGGTAATCACAAATCGTCCCACACTTGCAAAACAGAAGGATGTTAGGAGTTTCTTGGGTCATGTAGGATATTATAAGTGTTTTAGCAAGGTAGCAACACCATTGTATACTCTTCTCACTAAAGATGTTGAATTTTAGTGGACTGAAGCTTGTGACAACACATTTTTTGACTTGAAGGCAGCTTTGACTCATGCTCCTATACTCAAAGGGCCTAATTGGGAGCTTCCTTTCCACATCCATACTAATGCATCAAATTATGCCATAGGAGCAATCTTAGGATAGAAAGGAGTTGTTGAAGATGCCATTTACTTTTTCAGCAAAAAATTACAAGGAGTTGAATTCAATTATACAGTGACAGAGAAAGAAATGATGTCAGTAATCTATGCATTGAACAAATTCAGACATTACATAGAAGAATACCAAATATTTGTGCACACTAATCATGTAGCCATTAGATATCTCATGAATAAACCTTTGATCATAGGTAGATTGGAAAGATAGTTATTGTTGATGTAGGAGTTTGATATAACCTTTGTGGATAAGCCAGGGAAGGTCAGTGTTGTTGCATATTTTCTTTCAAGGTTGACTACATCAGAAGACAATCAACCCATAGATGACTCTTTTCCTGATGAGCATCTATTCTCCCTCAATATACAAACACCTTGGTATGCTGACATAGCCAATTATTTGGTCATAGGTAGAGTTCCTTCTCACTTCTCTCTAAAAGAGAAAAGGGAACTCATTGAAAAAAAAAAAATCTTTCTCTTGGATTGTTGGATGTTTGTTTTATACTAGACCAGACCATGTCATGATATGTGTGAGAGAAGATGATACATATGACATTTTGCATGCATGTCACAACGAACCATGTGGAGGAAACTTTGTAGCCAAGAGGACAACAATGATGGTTTTGAACATAGGATATTACTGGCCAACACTCCTTAAGGATGTAGGAAGGTATACCAGAAAATGTGATAGATGTCAAAGAATGGGCAGACCAACCAGATCTGATGAGATGCCACTATGCCCTCAGGTAGTAATCACTCCCTTTGACAAGTGGAGATTGGATTTTGTGGGAACAATTGACTCTCCATCAAATGGTAAGTCTTATATATTGGTATGCACTGATTATGTGACAAAGTGGGTAGAAGTTAAGGCCATGGAGCATGCAAGAGATAACAAGGTTGCAAAATTTATTTATAAGGATATTTTCACAAGAAATGGAATCCTAGGAGAAATAGTGACTGATCAAGGGGCTCAATTCACATCAACCCTTGTTGTGGCACTAGTTAATGAGTACAACATAAGGCACATGAAGTCCACTCCTTATCACCCCTAGACTAATGGCCAAGTTGAGGTGACCAACAGAGAAATTGAAGCCATTCTCAACAAAGCAATAGCTATTCATAGAAAGGATTGGGAAAATAGATTACCAGAGCTATTTGGTCCTATAGGACAACCTGGAAAACAACTATAGCCTTCACTCCATTTGAGTTTCTGTATGGAAAGACAACTATGATTCCCATTGAATTTGAATATAAGACTCTGCAGACTGTAGTAGATTTGGGGATGAATATTTCTAAGGCACAAAGAGAAAGAATCATGCAGCTAAATGCTTTGGATGAGATAAGAAGAGAAACTTTGCAGCATACAGAGGTAGTGCAGAATTAGAGAATCAAGTGGCATGACAAATTTATCAAGGACAAAAAATTCCAACCAGAAGATTGGGCACTGTTCTATGACTCAAGATACCAAGACAATTTAGGAAAATTACAAATAAGGTGGCTAGGACCATATGAAGTCGCTGAGTCTTTCTTAATGGAGTTGTTTAGATTACTACCATTGACCCTTTCAGGTTCAAATTACTTGTCAATGGTCATTGCCTCAAATTATATCACAAGCCAACTTCCAAAGAAGAGTTCCTGCAGCAATTCACCCAACATTCAGCACCTGAGCTTCCTGCAGCCGAAGGAAGTGGACCTAGTGTCCCTCCTTCTGGATAATTAACGTATGTACTTCTCATAATAAAGACTTTCACTTATGTGGAAGTCCATTTCTTCACCCATATGCCCATTCACCCATCCATCACTACCTTTCTCTCTCTTCCATCACTTCATTCCACCTCACCTCATTCCACTTCATTTTTATTAATTGCTCAATTTATTCCCTAAAAGGCGAGCGGTACTTTCTCCACAATCTTTGCAACAAATCCTCCACACATTTAGGTATGTGTGCATTAATTGCTATCTTTTAATCATCTTTTAAGTGCATTCAATTAATCATTGTACACTAGTATAGATGTTCACATAACATGTCATTATTCCCTATCAAATCACCACTCCCATCTCACATATGTAGACACATGTCCAAATTTAGGTTGGGGGGGAAGAAAATAATGCAAATATATTGCCCATATGTCAATTTATGCTAGGTTACATCAGAAAATTTACAATGAGTTGATTTGAAATCTGAGTGAGAAGACGACTTGCATGTGTGAAGTGACATTAACTGCAGCCACCATTTCTTCCCATCATAATTCTCCTTCATCACTCCTTTTTTGGCATTATTGACTTTGTCATAATCTTGATTCACAAGCACAAAGGTGAAACAAAAGAAAGGAAATTTAGTCGATATTGGCACTAAAAATTTAGTAGGTATTGCAGGAAAGTGAACTTGATTTTCAGACGAGAATTGCGGGAAAGAAATTGCAGAGCATTTGTTTGATTACAAACAATGGGAGGTGGGTTAATTCGAAATGAACCCACAGTGCATGATGTTTTATTGCAGGATGCACAATGCCTAGCTGAATTTAGAAACTATGGATGGTTAGATTACTTCCTGAAGCTGGATGGCTTTGATGAAAGCATTGCCCTTGAATTCACCCTAACATTTTTGGAAGGAAAAGCCACAATAAAAGGGCTAGGAGTTGTGGCAACTGAGGAAACAATTGCAGAGGTCACAGGGTTACTGGATGATGGTGAAAATTACCCTGCCTCTAGAGATGCCAAATCAACTAGGGCCAAATTTATAGAGCCGAATGACCCCTCATTGAGCATAGATAAATAGGGTGCAAAGAGAATGTCTTTTCCTGAGCCATGGAAGCAGATAGCCATTTATGTTATCAAATACACCACTTGTAAGGGTCGCAAGTCAAATTTTCATTCCATGCACTTCAAGCTTTTGAATCACATGAGGCACGGAAGGAGGATGAATGTGCCTAATGTGTTATAAAACCTTCTCTCAATCATGGTGGTTGAGACCCAAAAAGGTAGGGATAATTTTGTTTCCCACCATTTTCTGATTAAATTGTTGGTTGAAAAGTCTTTGCATGATGAATCTGGAATGACTTGGGAAGAATTTATAAATGTTGATCAAATTAGACATGAGCAGTTGCAACCTAGGGTTTTACCTCAACCCCATGGGTCTAGCAGGAGATTGAGCATTTATGAAGCCACTCTTGGTGCTTCAACCTCTGGTGCAGGCTCTAGTGTGAACCCTCATGTAGTAGAAGAAACCATAGAAATTAGTTTTTCTAGAACAAAGCACTTAGAAAAGGAAAGCTCTTCATTAGATTATGATGATGACGTTCCACTTGAAACCCTGATGAAAACTAGGGAACAGTAGAGAGAAGTAGAAACGAGAAAAGGAAAGGCCAAAAGGCAACAGATAGAAAGAAAGGTGCCAAGTTCTAAGAAGAGGAAGGTTGACACTGTTCATCTTGTAGCCAAGGAAAAATGTGAGAGACCTCCCAAGAAATCAAGACCAGCTGGGCCAACATTTGGTATGCCTCCACAGGAAATCCCTAAGCCTGGTGAGACATCACATGAGGACCCTAAAGCTCCAATGGGGTAGGAGAATTTCAAAGAAGAAGACATATTTGACATAGTAGCAAATATAACACTAGTCGATATTGCTAACATTGCAGAAGAGTTTGAGGAAAATCAGGATTTCTTGCAGCATGAGCAAGAAGTCCTGCAACATGAGCCAAAACTAGAGCAGGAGTTCCTGCAGCCACAACAAAAACAAGAATGAGGGCCCCTACAACAAGAAGTGGAAGAAGAAATAGTACCCCTACAACTAGAGATAACTACACAGCTTGAGTCCATGTAGATAGTGTTATATGAGGAGCCACCATCAACAAAAAAACTAGTAGGAATTCATAATCCTCCTAATTTTATAGTACATACGACAATTTTGAATTTATGGAAATAAATACAAAGGAGGGAGGAAGAATGGAAAAAGGAAAAATAGAAATTGAAGAAGGAAACTCAAAAGAGGGATGAGGAGATTCAAGATAAGGATGCAAAAATTGCTACCTTGAAGTAGAGGGTGGATGATATGGCAACCTTGGTGCCATAGATTTTGGAATGTAGGACCCCTCCAAGGGTCTATGCTTTGCTCTTGAAAGAGAAATATCTCTCTTTTAAGCTGTCAAGGATTGCCTTAGGTTTGAATCCTTCTATTGACACCCCTATTGAATTTTTCAATGCTTATAGGATTGCCTCACCTGAAATGAAGAATTTGTTGTGTGAGTTTTATTTGCATAATTATGATGTAACTCAAGACCATGATTGTAATCCATTGTTGTATGTTGGGGATGTCCAATTAAGGGCATTTATGTCTTGGGAACAAAATGAGATTAGTTGGGGACAACATGGGGCTTATAAGCAATTGGAGTCTAACATCACTCTACCCATTAGGGCTGAATCAAGCAACCCAAGGGATATTTACAGAGAATGGCACAAAATGCTTATCAGACCTAGTTATGGCAACATGATTATGCCTTGGATTGAGGTAGTTTATAGTGAGTATGAGATAAAGATAGCAGGAACAGAGGAAACTATAAGAAGATGTCTATCACAAAGATGGAATAGCCTAACTAATGAGCTGAAGCAAGCTGAGCCTAATTCCATCCACAATTATTCTACAACACTAAAAAGGATTGATAGGTATATTCATATTGGGAGAACACAGGGACGATCGTGGCTTCCCCTAACTTTCTAGCCACCCATGCCCATGTGGCTCGTGCCAAATTTTAGATTCTACCAGTATTACATTGCCACAGAAAAATAGAGATGGAATAGATTTGACAAATTAGGAGGATTCTATTGGGATCCTAATTCACGCACAGTATCCACTAATGTTGGATAGCTATCAATTGCAAATTTCAAATCTTTGACCAAGTAGAACAACCCTTCCCCTACTAGAGGACCAACAAAATGTTAGGTTGAGTGGAGTGATGAGCCTAGTTTTTGGTCCAATTTTGGGTAGAATCTATAGTTTATTTGTTGGAATTTTTCATGGACTTTGATGTTAAATGTTGATATTTTCATAATGTTTCCCTTAAACCATAAACATTGGGCTTAAATCCTATCTCTACAAGTTTTAATGACATTGGCATATTATGTGGATTATCTATATTGATTTTGCATGTGGTTAATGAATGTTCCTTAAGGTGGTTATAGATGTGCAGTTATTGTGCATACTGACATCGCCATGCAAATTTAATTTAAAGATGCTAAGTTGAGGAAGGCACCACCATCTAGGCATGCACCATAACGTCTAGCAAAGGATTCACTCAAGGTCAAAGGAAGTCGATGGTAGAAGATTCCTTGTGCAACCAAATGTAACTGCCTTGTAGTGGAATTTAATGATTGAGCATGCGTGGGTGTTACTACTATGCTAAATATGTGTTTGGACCTGCATGTCTTGCTAGATTCCATGCATGTGTAACCACTAGCGCTCCATTTTCTTTATTTTTCCTAAATGGCATCCTCCCAGTCATGGAGTTGGCTGCCTTGTTTAGCTGATAGTATAAATAAAGATTTGATGCTCCTTCCTCAGGAGGTTGCATGATTTGATATTGTACTTGCACTCTCTAATTTTTAGTAATATAGATACATTACTCTTTTGTACTCATAATTTACAATGAATAAAATAAAGTTCTAAGTTTGAGCTTTTGAGTTCTCATTAGTTTTCAACGATACTTATCCAAGGGGGGCACACTTGGTGAGTAATTCATCTTCTTATTTTAGTATTAGTTTAGTATTACTTACTATTTAGTAATTAGTTAGAAATTTGGCACTGACTATTCCTACAACCACTAGAATTTCATTTTGTGACTATTCCTGTAGCCAAAGCAAACAGTGTAGTGCCCTATTTGTTGCTCATATTTTCATTCCTGTTATGCATTTTAGTTTGATGTAGTTGTTGATTGATGATTGGTATTTATGGTATTCCCTTCTAAGAAATTTATTTTCAACATTGTGTGTTCCTTAGCAGTAGAATGAAATGGTTACTTTGAGTTCCTAGTGCACATACTGTGCTGACCCATTTCAAGTTCACGTCCCTGGGTTGAAAAGTTAAATGCACCTTCATGATGATTGATATAGCTATTCAGGTTAAATGTCCAATCTCTGAATCATGGTTGTAAGGACTTAATTATTAAATCATTATAGGAAGCCAACATTAACAAGAGACTGCAATTCCTATGCAAGAGCATGTATCAATTTTGCATGTTTTTGACACTGTCGCATTTTTTAACAAACTGATAAGCATAATTTTCCATTGTGGGCCAATAATAACCCATATGCAAGAGTTTCTTGGCCAAGGTAGGACCACTAGAATGTGCCCCACATATACCTTCATGTACTTCTCATAAAGCAGTTTTGACATCATCATGCTCAAGACATCTGAGTAAAGTACCATAAAGACCTCAACAATAAAGGGTATTGGCTAGGATTACGTAACAGGAGGCTTGACAGATAAAGGTTTTACGTGATTTATTGGATAGGTCTGATGGAAAGGTGTTATCCCAGAGATAGATATAAATATCCCCATACCATTGGGAATTAGGACCAACAATAAGACATATCATTTCAAATTGTGGTATATTGTAAGCAGGTTCCAAAAGAGGCTCTACCAAGAACTCACAGTAGGCGGCATTGCTTGACATTTGCACAAGTGAACCAATTGTTCCCATTGTATCAAAAACTCTGTTACTATCTCAGGAATCTTCTCAAAGGAAATTGATGCGAAATAGGCCTTGAAATCATCCACCATTCTTTTGTAAGGCATCAATTTTTCACCTATTGTTTTGTAGTCATCATTAACTTGTCTTATCACTAGCTAAGAGTCACCAAGGACATGCAACTCTAGGATTTTCCATTGCACAACCATATGGAGCCCAAAAAGTAATGCCTCATATTTTGCAATATTGTTGGTACATGGAAATTGTATCTTGTAAGCTTTAGGTATACAATCCTCTTTCAGTGTGACAAAGAGAATGCCAACACCAAAACCCCCTTGTGTGAAGGAGCCATAAAAATATAAAGTCCAATGATGTGTAGATTCCATGTTAAGTATTGATTCATCAGGAAACTCTGTAATAAGACGATGACTATTTGCCACAAGAGCATTGGCAAGTTGATCTGCTATAGCTTGTTCTTTGATCACTTTTCTTTCTATGTATTCAATATCAAACTCACTAAGAATCATCACCCATTTAGCCAATCGTCTTGTGAGTGTTGCTTTGTTCAAGAGGTACTTAAGAGGATCAATTTTTGCAATGAGCTTTTTCTAGTGTGTAAGCATGTAATTTTGCAGCTTTTGTGAAGCAAAAACTACGGCAAGGCACACTCTTTCAATAGGACTATAATTGAGCTCATATCCCACTAGAGTATGACTGATGTGATAGATTGCATGTTCCTTTCTATCAGAGTCATGTTGTGCCAAAAGTGCCCCCAGTGTTGTGGTAGTTATGGATATATTCAGAAGTAAAGGCTTGTCATGTGTAGGAGGTACTAATACTGGTGGTGTCATTGGCTATTATTTTATTTTCTAAAAAGCTTATTCACATTCGTCATCCCATTTGAATGGAACATTCTTGTGTAACAAGTGCTGAAATGGTTGACATTTATTTGCAAGTTGTGTTATAAAATGACAGATAGACTGAAGTTTTCCTTGATATGATCGCAACTGACTGATATTCTTAGGTGGAGGCATTTCAATTATACCCTTTACTTTTGTAGGATCAACTTCAATTTCTTTAGATGCAACAATGTGTTCAAGGAGTTTCCTAGAGGTTACCCCGAAGAAAAATTTCTTTGGATTCAACCGGACCTTGTATTGTTCTAATCTTGTGAAAATTTTGTCCATGGTCTCTAGATGTCCAACTCTAGTGTAGGATTTTCCCAACAAATCATCTACATAGTGTTCCAAATAGGTATGTATCATGTCATGAAAGATAGTGATCATTGCACGTTGGTAGGTAGCTTCGGCGTTCTTCAAGCCGAAGGGCATGACATTCCAACAGAAGGTTCCCCAAGGACAAGTGAAGGTTGTCTTAATTTTATCTTTAGGAGCAATTTTAATCTGATTGTAGCCTGAAAAACCATCCATGAGGGATAACATTTTATGTCCTACTGTTAAATCCACTATCATGTCAATGTTTGGAAGTGGGAAGTCATCCTTAGGACAAGCTTTGTTTAAATCTCTGAAATCTGTGCAAACTCGGATGCCCCAATCAGGTTTTGAAACTGGTACTAAATTTTAAATCCATTTAGCATAGTCAATAGGTCTTATAAATCCCACATCTAGCATTTTTTGTAATTTTTCTTTTACTAATAGAGCGACATGTGGGTGCATTTTTCTCAACTTTTGTTTAATAGGTTTTTCCCCCAGTGGAAAAGACAAGTGATGCATTACCTAATTTGGATCAAGTCTCGACATGTCTACATAGGACCACAAAAATTTGACTTGTCTTTCCTTGTAAAACTTTATATGCTCTATTCTCTCTTCATGTGTTAATGATTTTGCTAGATGGATTATCCTTGATTTTTCTTCTGTTCTCAGATTTGTTGGTACTGTCTTCTCCACCAACATAGATGATTTTTCATAATAGATTGCTAGGGGAAGTGTGTCAATCCTTCCATCCTCAGGAACCTTAGAGAGGTTTTCACCCTTGGATACGTCCTTTATTTTTACTTTTTTTGGGTCTAATAGTGTCACGAAGCGATTTTCACTTGAAGACCTATTTATATTTTCAATTATTTTGCAACTGAAAGGCTTGGTACCCTCCCCAAAGTAAGCCACACTATTAATTTCTATGATGAAACTTGCTTTATGATCCTCAAGACATGTTTCTTCTCGTGCTCCGAGAAAGTTTATGATTACCTCATCATTTTGAAATACATCTAGTTGTGGTGGTCCTTGTTGATCCAAATCAATGAGTTCGGGGTGAACCAAGGGTAAAGGGCCATGATTTGAATCAATATTTTGAATGGATTCAAGGGTACAAATATTATGATCAGGTTCAGGGGTAGGGATACTATCATAGTCATAAATTTCAATGAAGTCATCGATGGCACTTTCCTCATTTTTATGTGTAGCATGAGAGGACTCTACTTCATTACTTGAAGTACACATGGTACTCAAGGTCTTATCTTTCTACATGTCATGTCCTAAACTAGGGACTTTTTGCACATGATTAGGTTTTATTGGTTCCACAATACCTTGTTTCTATAAGCTGAGAGGACTTTTACCATCATATCCCATTTGTTTCATAAGATCAAATCCTTTACCATATTTTTCAACAAGTATCTTTATTGCAGTTTGTTATTTTTCTATATCTTCATCTGTGTATAACCATTTCAGGAGATCGGCTTCTTTTGTTTCATTATAAAGGGCTCCCCAGTTTTTGAAAGTAGTTGATTTACAAATCATTGTAGTATCTGCATCTGATTTGGTCTTTGTCATCAGTGGTTTGCCATAGGTGTGGGGAAATAAAGGTAGATTTCCAATTAAAAGAGCACGATTCAAGGTATATTCTCCTACTCCTTGTTCTTTTACTTGTATTTTGATCTCAACTTCATTGGATTTGGAGGAGGACGCTTTTAAGGAATCAGGATCAACATATGCTTTGGAAAGAAATGTGTCACGGTTGCTTGGGATTGTGATTTCAGTTTTAGGACTTAGATTATGGCAATACATGAAAGGGTTTGGATCTCCTTGTATTGTGATTTCAACACCATTGTGTGGGAATTTAATGCACTGATGGTATCTAGAAGGTATTTCTTGCATTGCATGAATCTGAGGTCTTCCAAGGAGAATGTTCTAGGTTAGAGGGAGATCAAGGACTTGGAAAACCACATCCTTTACCACACGGCCAACTCTGATTGGTACATTAATTAATCCTTTAGACAGGCATTCCTCTTCATCATATGCCTTTATGGTAATATTTTTCCTTGGATCAACTATATTTTTCAGAGAACCCTAATTTTGTGATCAATTCTTGAGTACAAATATTAAGACCTACTCCTCTGTCTATCAAAACTCGCTTGATTGTGATATTATGGACAAGGATGTCAATGTGTAAAGCTACGTTATCTAGTTTTTGAAGGTACGAATCATCATTTTTAGTAAAAGTGAGAGTGTGAGGAGAGGTGATGTGTCCCACCATAGCTTGGAATTTATCTACATGTAGGTTTGTAGGCAATGTAGCAATAGCGAGCGCTTTATCTAGGATAGCTTTATGCTCAAGAGATAGGCGTAGCAACTCAAGTATAGAAATTTGTGCGGGAATTTCACCTAAATGTTCTATGAGGTTGTATCATGAAGCTGGTGTAGCAGGTTTTGAACTAGGACCCCTGAGGATAATTGTGCCCCTATGGGTAGTAACATTGCAATCAAATTCTTTTCCTTTTATAATGAAAGTGTTTACATGATTATCTACCTCACTGATGTTATTTATGGTATATTCATACTTAGCAGTAGTATAGTTTACACCATCACTAGATTCAAGGGCCTTTCCTTTATCCTTTTCATGCTTAGGGAAAGGGTTTTTAAACATCTCATGATCAGAGTTACCAGAAGGAGCGTGTCTATCAACTACTATCTTACCATCATCAATAAGGTCTTGTAGTAGATGTCAAAGTTTATTGCAACTATTAGTCTTATGTCCTTTGTGTCTATGATAGTCGCAAAATTGATCCTCATTCCACCATGGGGGTTTTACTTTTGGATTATATTCCTTCATTTCGTGTAGCATTATAATATTTTTTTCAAGAAGTTCCTTTAATGTGGATTCAAGCAATTGTCCCAATGGTGTAAAATTTTGTTTAGGGAAGCTTCTTTGTTTTTTTTTTCCTTTATTTGAAGATGAACCTTTAAGGTTGTAGATAGGTGATCTGATGTCTTAGTTGTGTTTGCATCAACAACTCCATCATTGACTATATTCTTGTTCTTTACCCAAAAAGATGTCTTGTTGCTTGAGCCTGATTTTTGATCTTTTATCGTTATTAAGTTTAATAGTTCCATCATCAGTAAGATTTTGTCTAATTCGAAATCCCATTTCTATGGCTTCATCAAAGGAATCCAAGCATTTAAGGTGAAGTTCCCTTCCAATTTCTTTGTTCAAATTTCAACAAAAGAGTTCAACCAATTCTTTATCTGGAATGGTATAAGGTAATCATTTTGTTAAATGTCTCCATCTTGTAAAAATGACACAAAAGATTCTCCTTTTTTTTGTTTGGTGTTAAAAAGGTTTGTCATGGTCACTTTACGGTCACAGTTGAAACTATAATTGGAGACAAATTTATTAGCCAGTTCTTGAAAATATTTTATGGTCGGGGGTAATCATGAAAACCATTCCATAGCTTCTCTTCCTAGACTGCAAGGGAATAACCTCATAAGGTATGTTTCATCAATTGAAAATTCCACGGTAGTAGTTCAAAATTCTCTTAAGTAGTATTTAGGATCTGATTTTCCCTTATATTTATGAAATTTTAGTATGTCCCAGTGACTAGGAAAAGGTGGCATTGGTGTGCTTGGATCGAAAGGATAAAGACATATATCTTCAATGGAGAAATTGTGGGATGATGTTTTACTGTTCTTGAGAGTATCCAATTCTTGTCTCAGTGTTCCGAGTTCATCCAAAATAGGATTGTTTGTAGATGCAGGTTTTGATGTCTTTGAAGATCTCTTGTAACCAGGTTGTAGATAAAAGGTTTTGTGATCTTTGATTCTATCATCATTGTTTGTTTTGGGATGCTTAGATTCATTAGATTTAGGTTGGTCATTCATTGTGAGTAATGATATGTCAAAATTAGGAGGTATTTTGATTCCTTCATCAACAAGGACCTTGAAGTATTGTTGTGGGTTGTGTTTGACTACCTCTGTAAGCAGTTTAGTGAATCTATGATCCTTAAGTGCTTCTTCTATATTGGATTGGGTTATTTCTTCATCATCGGTTTCATTTGTTTCACTAGTTGCAACACTAATGTGGTCTTCCCCATCAAATTCTTTTCCCCAAGGGTTCCCTTCTTGAAGCATTTTTTCTCTTGTTCTAGGGGTCATAGGCGAGTTGTTCTAATCTTCAATCTACGATTGGACAATGTATGAGACCTAAGATTAGGATGTAATGAAAAAGGATATGATTCTAACATGAGATATGAGAATGGTATGGTATGATATGACAAGCTAAGAATGCAAGAGCTCAAAGGAAACTCTAGGTCCCAAGTTGGTTATAATGCAAGGCTTTACTTGTGCTATGATGGATAGACACAAGGACAAATGATCAAGAGAGAGTATATAGAAGCTGATGAACTCCAAAAATATTTCCATACTCAAGGATAATGGTATCTTCCCTAACTCAAGGATGATGATCCTTAAGTGATGTGGGTGATAGATAGCCAAAGGTTTAATTTCAAGACCTAGGAAGAGTAACCTAAGTGCAAGATAAAGGTTTATTTGACCAATAATGGATATGTAAGGGTGAAGGATATGCAAGGACTAGGTGGAATGCAAGGATTAAAAGATCATAACTAAAGGGTGATGACCCCAAGAGATTTAAGTGATAGGTTCATTTTGGATGTTTTTGTTGTTTGACCTTTCATGGTTTGCAGGTTGAGATGTTGCAAATTACTAGGTGTGATGTTTGTTTGAGGTTATTTAAAGGTTTGTATACTTGGTATAGCCCACTGAAATACCCCAAGATCAGTGTGAAACACTTATCTCTTTCGAGAGCGGATGGAAAACAAAGTGGTTGTTCACAAATAAATACACTCTTAAGACAAGCACAACCTAGTTATTCATAAAGGTTTGTATACTTGGTATAGCCCACTGAAATACCCCAAGATCAGTGTGAAACACTTATCTCTTTCGAGAGCGGATAGCTTAGAAGTTTGGTGGCACTGGCTCCCCTCCATGGTGCTCACTTCTTGAGCGCACCAACTTGGAATTACCAAAGAGTAATTTTCTATCTCTACTCAAGGGAGTTAGTAGTGAGTATCTTCGGGCATGACACTATACCTTGCACTATACCAAGCAACGACCGAAAGGCTAGGCTTCTAAAAATAAGAGGTGTCTAGTAAGGGAATCTGGTTCAGGGGATACTATGATAAAATCCCTCAAGAGGTCTCCCAACCCTTAGAACAAGGGATTTCCACATCATAAAGATACTGGAGGAGAGCTATCATGTACCACTTCCCATTGATTGCAATCTTTCCTTGCAACCACAAATTTATATAGCGGTTTGGAAGGACTTGGCTTTAGTCTGTTACTGCTTGGGTCATTCCCACCTTTTGAAGCAATTTGGAAGGCACTCTAAGGGATTAAAAACATAAAGATATGGGTCTGGTTTTTTGATCACCGAGTTTGCACAAGGTGAGAGCATATACCTACCATCTTCACAAGCATAGAAAACAGTGATTTATTAATCCCCTAGTTAAATCTACGTGAAAGAAGACAATTGTTCTTTCTAAGCACCAAATGAAATGTTATCTACTTAAAAAAAACAAGATTTGGTTGTTTCAAAATAAGATCTTGGACACACGAAAACCCATAAAACCACCCATTAGTAGTTTCAATCAATATTCTTCAACAAACGAGAGTTTTATTTTTTAGCCTTGGACAAACAAACCTTGTCTTCTTAGTTTAGTATTAGTTTAGTATTACTTATTGTTTAGTAATTAGTTAGAAATTTGGCACCGACTATTCCTACAGCCACTAGAATTTCATTTTGTGACTATTCCTGCAGCCAAAGCAAACAGAGTAGTGCCCTGTTTGTTGCTCAGATTTTCATTCATGTTATGCATTTTAGTTTGATGTAGTTTTTGATTGATGATTGGTATTTATGTTATTCCCTTCTAAGCAATTTATTTTCAGCATTGTGTGTTCCTTAGTTGTAGAATGAAATGGCTACTTTGCGTTCCTAGTGTACATATTGTGCTCACCCATTTCAAGTTCATGTCCTTGGGTTGAAAATTTAAATGCACCTTCATGATGATTGAAATAGCTATTCAGGTTAGATGTCCAATCTCTGAATCATGGTTGTAAGGGCTTAGTTATTAAATCATTGTAGGAAGCCAACAGTAACGAGAGATTGCAATTCCTATGTAGCATCATTTATCAATTCTGAATGTTTTTGACACTGCTTGCATTTTTTAACAAACTGATAAACATACTTTTCCATTGTGGGCCAATAATAACCCATATGCAAGAGTTTCTTGACCAAGGTAGGACTGCTAGAATATGCCCCACATATACCTTCATGAACTTCTCATAAAGCAGATTTCACATCATCATACTCAAGACATCTAAGTAAAGTACCATCAAGACCTCGGCAATAAAGGGTATTCATAAGATTACATAAGGAGAGGCTTGACAGATAAAGGTTTTACATGATTTATTAGATAGGTAAGATGGAAAGGTGTTATCCCAGAGATAGGTATAAATATCCCCATACCATTGGGAATTAGGACCAACAATAAGAAAAATCATTTCAAATTGTGGTATATTGGAAGCAGGTTCCAAAAGAGGCTCTACCAAGAACTCACAGTAGGCGGCATTGCTTGGCATTTGCACAAGTGAACCAGTTGTTCCCATTGCATTAACAACTATGTTACTATCTCGGGGAATCTTCTCAAAGGAAATTGATGTGAAATAGGCCTTGAAATCATCGACCATTCTTTTGGAAGGCATCAATTTTTCACCTTTTGTTTTGTAGTCATCATTAACTTGTCTATCACTAGCTAAGAGTCACCAAGGACACACAACTCTAGGATTTTCCATTGCACAACCATACGGAGCCCATAAAGTAATGCCTCATATTTTGCAATATTGTCGGTATATGGAAACTGTATCTTGTAAGCTTTAGGTATAAAGTCCTCTTTCGGTGTGACAAAGAGAATTCCAGCACCAAAACCCCCTTGTGTGAAGGAGCCACAAAAATATAAATTCCAAAGATGTGTAGATTCCATGTTAAATATTGATTCATCGAGAAACTCCGTAATAAGAGGATGACTATCTACCACAAGAGCATCAGCAAGTTGATATGCTATAGCTTTTTCTTTGATCACTTTTCTTTCTACGTATTCAATATCAAACTCACTAAGAATCATCACCCATTTAGCTAATCATCTTGTAAGTGTTGCTTTGTTTAGGAGGTACTTAAGAGGATCAATTTTTGCAATGAGATTTTTTTGGTGTGTAAGCATGTAATGTCATAGCTTTTGTGAAGCAAAAACTATAGCAAGGAACACTCTTTCAATAGGACTATAATTGAGCTCATATCCCACTAGAGTATGATTGATGTGGTAGATTGCACATTCCTTTCCATTAGAGTCATGTTGTGCCAAAAGTGCCCCCAGTGTTGTGGTAGTTGTGAATTTATTCAGAAGTAAAGGCTTGTCATCTGTAGGAGGTACTAATACTTGTGGTGTCATTGAGTATTATTTGATTTCCTGAAAAGATTGTTCACATTCATCATCCCATCTGAATGGAACATTCTTGTGTAACAAGTGCTGAAATGGTTGACATTTATTTGCAAGTTATGCTATAAAATGACGGATAGACTGAAGTTTTCCTTGATATGATTGCAACTGACTAATATTATTAGGTGGAGGCATTTCAATTATACCCTTTACTTTTGTAGGATCAGCTTCAATTTCTTTAGATGAAACAATGTGTCCAAGGAGTTTCCCAAAGGTTACCCCGAAGAAAAATTTCTTTGGATTCAACCAAACCTTGTATTGTTCTAATCTTGTGAAAAAAAATTCCATGGTCTCTAGATGTCCAACTTTGGTGTAGGATTTTCCCAACAAATCATCCACATAGTCTTCCAAATAGGTATGTATCATGTCATGAAAGATAGTGGTCATTGCACGTTGGTAAGTAGCTCTGGTGTTCTTCAACCCAAAGGGTGTGACATTCCAATAGAAGGTTCCCCAAGGACAAGTGAAGGTTGTCTTAATTTGATCTTTAGGAGAAATTTTAATCTGATTGTAGCCTGAAAAACCGTCCATGAGGGATAACATTTTGTGTCCTACTGTTAAATCCACTATCATGTCAATGTTTGGAAGTCGGAAGTCATCCTTAGGACAAGCTTTGTTTAAATCTCTGAAATCTATGCAAACTTGGATGCCCCCATCAGGTTTTGAAACTGGTACTAAATTTTAAATCCATTTAGCATAGTCAATAGGTCTTATAAATCCCACATCTAGCAATTTTTGTAATTCTGCTTTTACTAATAGAGCGACATGCGGGTGCATTTTTCTCAACTTTTGCTTAACAAGTTTTTCCCTCGGTGGAAAAGACAAGTGATGCATTACCAAATATGGATCAAGTCTTGGCATGTCTGCATAGGACCACACAAATTTGACTTGTCTTTCCTTGTAAAACTTTACACGCTCTATTCTCTCTTCAGGTGTTAATGATTCTGCTAGATGGATTATCCTTGGTTTTTCTTTTGTTCTCAGATTTGTTGGTACTGTCTTCTCCACCAACATAGATGATTTTTCATAATAGACTGCTAGGGGAAGTGTGTCAAGCCTTCCATCCTCAAGAACCTTAGAGAGGTTTTCACCCTTGGATACATCCTTTATTTTTACTTTTTTTGGGTCTAATAGTGTCGCGAAGCGGTTTTCACTAGAAGACCTGTTTATATTTTCAATTATTTTGCAACTGAAAGGCTTGGCACCCTCCCCAAAGTAAGCCACACTATTGATTTCTATGGTGAAACTTTCTTTATAATCCTCAAGAGGTGTTTCTTCTCTTGCTCCCAGAAATTTTATGATTACCTCATCATTTTGAAATACATCCAGTTGTGGTGGTCCCTGTTGATCCAAATCAATGAGTTTGGGGTGAACCAAGGGCAAAGGGCCATGATTTGAATCAATATTTTGAATGGATTCATGGGTACAAATATTATGATCGGGTTCAGGGGTAGGGACACTATCATAGTCATAAATTTCAATGAAGTCATCGATGGCACTTTCCTCGTTTTTCTATGTAGCATTAGAGGACTCTACTTCATTACTTGAAGTACACATGGTACTCAAGGTCTTATCTTTCTACATGCCATATCCTAAACCAGGAACTTTTTGCATATGAGTAGGTTGTATTGGTTCCAAGATACCATGTTTCTATAAGCCGAGATGACTTTTACAATCATATCCCATTTGTTTTATAAGATCAAATCCTTTACCAAATTGTTCAGCAGGTATCTTTATTGCAGTTTATTATTTTTCTATATCTTCGTCTTTGTATAACCATTTCAGGAGATCAGCTTCTTCTATTTCATTATAAAGGGCTCCCCATTTTTTGAAAGTAGTTGATTTACAAATCATTGAAGTATCTGTACTGATTTGGTCTTTGTCATATGTGGTTTGCCATAGGTGTGGGGAGATAAAGGTAGCTTTCCAATGAAAAGAGCAAGATTCAAGGTATATTCTCCTACTCCTTGTTCTTTTACTTGTATTTTGATCTCAGCTTCATTGGATTTGGAGGAGGACACTTTTAAGGAATCAGGATCAACATATGCTTTGGAAGGAAATGCCTCACGGTTGCTTGGGATTGTGATTTTAGTTTTAGGACTTAGATTATGGTAATACATGAAAGGGTTTGGATCTCCTTGTATTGTGATTTCAACACCATTGTGTGGGAATTTAATGCATTGATGGTATGTAGAAGGTATTCCTTGCATTGCATGAATCCAGGGTTTTCCAAGGAGGATGTTATAGGTTAGAGGGAGATCAAGGACTTGGAAAACCACATCCTTTACCACAGGGCCAACTCTGATTGGTAGAGTAATTGATCCTTTAGACAAGCATTCCTCTTCAACATATGCCTTTATGGTAATATTTTTCCTTGGATCAACTATATTTTCAGAGAACCCTAATTTTGTGATCAATTCTTGAGTACAAATATTAAGACCTACTCCTTCGTATATCAGAACTCGCTTGATTGTGAAATTATGGACAAGGATGTCAATGTGTAAAGCTGTGTTATGCAGTTGTCAAAGGTACGAATCATCATTTTTAGTAAAAGTGAGAGTGTGAGAGAGGTGATGTGTCCCACCATAGCTTGGAATTGATCTACATGTAGGTCTGTAGGTAATGTAGTAGTAGCAAGCGCTTTATCTAGGATAGCTTTATGCTCAAGAGATAGGTGTAGCAACTTAAATATAGAAATTTGTGTACGAATTTTACCTAAATGTTCTATGAGGTTGTATCATGAAGCTGGTGTAGCAGGTTTTGAATTAGGACCTCTGAGGGTAACTGTGCCCCTGTGGGTAGTAACATTGCAATCAAATTCTTTTCCTTTTATAATGAAAGTGTTTACATGATTATCTGCCTCACTGATGTTATTTATGGTATAGTCATACTTAGCAATAGTATAGTTTACACCATCACTAGATTCAAGGGTCTTTCCTTTATCCTTTTCATGCTTAGGGAAAGGGTTGTTAAACATCTCACAATCAAAGTTACCAGAAGGAGCATGTCTATCAATTTCTATCTTACCATCATCAATAAGGTCTTGTAGTAGATGTCAAAGTTTATTGCAACTATTAGTCTTATGTCCTTTGTGTCTATGATCATCGCAAAATTGATCCTCATTCCACCATGGGGGTTTGAATTTTGGATTATATTCCTTCATTTCGGGTAGTGTTATAATATTGTTTTCAAGAAGTTCCTTTAATGCGGATTCAAGCGATTGTCCCAATGGTGTAAAATTTTGTTTAGGGAAGCTTCTTTGTTTTTCTTTTCCTTTATCTGAAGATGAACCTTTAAGGTTGTAGATAGGTGATGATGTCTTAGTTGTGTTTGCATCAACAACTCCATCATTGACTATATTCTTGTTCTTTACCCAAAAAGATGTGTTGTTGCTTGAGCCTGATTTTTTATCATTGTCATTATTAAGTTTAATAGTTCCATCATCAATGAGAGTTTGTATAATTTGAAATCCCATTTCTATGGCTTCATCAAAGGAATCCAAGCATTTAAGGTGAAGTTCCCTTCCAATTTCTTTGTTCAAATTTCAATAAAAGAGATCAACCAATTCTTTATCTGGAATGGTATAAGGTAATCATTTTGTTAAATGTCTCCATATTTGTAAAATGACACAAAATATTCTCCTTGTTTTTGTTTGGTGTTAAAAAGGTTTGTCATGGTCACTTTAAGGTCACAGTTGAAACTATAATTGGAGACAAATTTATTAGCCAGTTCTTGAAAAGATTTTATGGTCGGGGGTAATCATGAAAACCATTCCATAGCTTATCCTCCTAGACTGTGAGGGAATAACCTCATAAGGTATGTTTCATCAACTAAAAATTTCATGGTAGTAGTACAAAATTCTCTTAAGTGGTCTTTAGGATCTCATTTTCCCTTATATTTGTCAAGTTTTGGTATGTCCCAGTGACTAGGAAAAGGTGGCATTGGTGTGCTTGGATCGAAAGGATAAAGGCATATATCTTCAATGGAGTACTTGTGGGATGATGTTTTACTTCTCTTGAGAGTATCCAATTCTTGTCTCAGTGTTCTGACTTCATCCAAAATAGGATTGTTTGTAGGTGTAGGTTTTGATGTCTTTGAAGATCTCTTGTAACTAGGTTGTAGATAAAAGGGTCTGTGATCTTTGATTCTATCATCATTGTTCATTTTGGGATGCTTAGATTCATTAGATTTAGGTTGGTCATTCATTGTGAGTAATTATATGTCAAAATTATGAGGTATTTTGATTTCTTCATCAACAAGGACCTTGAAGTATTGTTGTGGGTTGTGTTTGACTACCTTTGTAAGCAGTTTAGTGAATCTATGATCCTTAAGTGCTTCTTCTATATTGGATTGGGTTATTTCTTCATCATCGATTTCATTTGTTTCATTAGTTGCAACACTAATGTCGTCTTCCCCATCAAAGTCTTTTCCCCAAGGGTTCCCTTCTTGAAGCATTTTTTCTCTTGTCTAGGGGTCATAGGCGAGTTGTTCTAATCTTCAATCTACGATTGGACAATGTATGAGACCTAAGATTAGGATTTAATGAAAAAGGATATGATTCTAACATGAGATATGAGAATGGTATGGTCTGATATGACAAGCTAAGAATGCAAGAGCTCAAAGGAAACTCTAGGTCCCAAGTTGGTTATAATGCAAGGCTTTACTTGTGCTATGATGGATAGACACAAGGACAAATGATCAAGAGAGAGTATATAGAAGCTGATGAACTCCAAAAATATTTCCATACTCAAGGATAATGGTATCTTCCCTAACTCAAGGATGATGATCCTTAAGTGATGTGGGTGATAGATAGCCAAAGGTTTAATTTCAAGACCTAGGAAGAGTAACCTAAGTCCAAGATAAAGGTTTATTTGACCAATAATGGATATGTAAGGGTGAAGGATATGCAAGGACTGGGTGGAATGCAAGGATTAAAAGATCATAACTAAAGGGTGATGACCCCAAGAGATTTAAGTGATAGGTTCATTTTGGATTTTTTTGTTGTTTGACCTTTCATGGTTTGCGGGTTGAGATGTTGCAAATTACTAGGTGTGATGTTTGTTTGAGGTTTATTTTAAATACACACACATAAAACACTTGGAAAAAAAAGTGGTTGTTCACAAATAAATACACTCTTAAGACAAGCACAACCTAGTTATTCAGAAAGGTTTGTATACTTGGTATAGCCCACTGAAATACCTCAAGATCAGTGTGAAACACTTATCTCTTTCAAGAGCAGATAGCTTAGAAGTTTGGTGGCACTGGCTCCCCTCCATGGTGCTCACTTCTTGAGCGCACCAACTTGGAATTCCCAAAGAGTAATTTTCTATCTCTACTCAAGGGAGTTAGTAGTGAGTATCTTCGTGCATGACACTGTACCTTGCACTATACTAAGCAACGACCGAAAGGCTAGGCTTCTAAAAATAAGAGGTGTCTGGTAAGGGAATTCGGTTCAGGGGATACTATGATAAAATCCCTCAAGAGGTCCCCCAACCCTTAGAACAAGGGATTTTCACATCATAAAGATACTGGAGGAGAGCTATCATGTACCACTTCCCATTGATTGCAATCTTTCCTTGCAACCACAAATTTATATAGCAGTTCGGAAGGACTTGGCTTTAGTCTGTTACTGCTTGGGTCATTCCCACCTTTTGAAGCAATGTGGAAGGCACTCTAAGGGATTAAAAACATAAAGATATGGGTCTGGTTTTTTGATCACCGAGTTTGCACAAGGTGAGAGCATATACCTACCATCTTCACAAGCATAGAAAACATTGATTTATTAATCCCCTAGTTAAATCTACGTGAAAGAAGACAATTGTTCTTTTTAAGCACCAAATGAAATGTTATCTACTCTAAAACAAACAAGATTTGGTTGTTTCAAAATAAGATCTTGGACACACGAAAACCCACAAAACCACCCATTAGTAGTTTCAATCAATATTCTTAAACAAACGAGAGTTTTATTTTTTAGCCTTGGACAAACGAACCTCCAAAAAAAAAGACAAATTAACAAAGTTAGCCCCAAAATAAAGAAACTAAATTAAAAAGAAAAATTATCATTTATTCTAAAATCTAATAAAAAATTAAATCTACCGAAATTAGAAAAATCTAGCTCTAAATTAGAAACTCAAATTTAAACTAATTTAGAAATTTAAAAACTAACTAAATTAGAAAATTTAAAAACTAAACTAATTAAAAATTGAAAACTAACTAAATTAGAAAAATTAAAGACTAAACTAATTTAGAAACTTACAAACTAAACTAAATTAGAAAATTAGAAACAAAAAGAAAAAAGAAAAAAATTAAATTAATAACTAAAAAACTAAACTAGATTAGAAAGAATCTAAATCAAATTAGCAATAATCTAAATTTAAATCTATCTAAATTAAATATAAATTTAAAACTAAAACTGAAAAATCAAATCTAAATTGAAATTATTCTAACATAATTAATCAACTAACCAAATTAATCAAAACTAAAAATCAATCTAAGCTAACCTAATTAACCGACTAAATTAACAAAAGAAAAGATTAAAATTAGAAACTTTGTAGCTCTGATGAGAAGGTCGCTATTATAAAACATGAATTTTTTGTCTGTAAATCATTTTATTTCAAATGTTGATTCCATGCAATCATTCTAGCACACAGAGGATTCAACCAAAAAGGGTATAAGGACAGTTTTGGACTTGCAGTGAAAATGTACCAAAATTGTTTGAGGAAGTTCTATTTTAGCACGGGCACCCATATTTTAGGTCGAACACATTATGAAGCGAATAGTATGAAGATAGAAAAGAAAAATTGTGTAAATCATAGAAAGTTGCATAGATCATGGAAAAGGACTGGAAATGCTTGCAGATCTTGCTAAGTCTGAAAGATTTGCATTATTATGACAGCTATTATAAGCCTCCCTTGTTCCTACAGTTACTAGTTGATAATAGAAAAAGTGTAGATGTTATTTATCTTCATTAAAAATAAAAGCATTCAACCTAAAAACTAGTAGATTTATATGCAAACAAAGCATTCAAAAGAGTATTTATGGCATTAGCACTAAAAGTGAAAAGTTGTGATTTACTTCGTTTAAAAACCTACTTATCTTCTTCCTCGGAAATATTTTATAATCAATCCAAAAGGATCAAAATTCGAGCTAATGAATCATAAGTAAATGCTCATGCAAGTGTTTCAGAGAACTAGATGACATCAAGATCATAAAGGTAGAGTTCCAATGCAGGAGATTACGCAAGGAGGAGAAGCATAGATGGCATGAAGAAAGGCACAGATAATACCTCCATTATATATCATATAAAACAACATATTGCGTAGACACACATATCATATGAGACAGAAAATACAAAGAGCTCTGTGTATATCAAGAGAAAGCACATATCAAGGCAAACAAACCTGCAATAGATTAACTCAAAACATAAAAACTTCTTTCAAGTGAAAATGAAGCAATAGAATAACTAGGGAAATGTCCCACCGGACGTGCCAAATGTTGATAATGGAAATGAGAGTCTAAATCCAAAGATTCATATTTGTTCCAACATCAAACAATGGAGTACCTACCAACTACATACACATGCAAACAAAATAAACTAACTAAACACACATGCATGCAAATAGATTTTTGTCTACATTGCCCTCTTATCATCCAAGATCCTATGTTGTTGAATAAATTTTCTTTCAGAGCATTGTGCACAAGAGGCTATGGTGAACGAAGATTGAATACGAATGATATGAAATAACAGAATAAAGCATGCTAAAACTAGAATGCTAACATGCAAATAAACTAAGATGAAATGGATATAAAAAAAGAGAGTACAAAACAAATAGTATTCAAAGTGGATGTGAAGATAATTAAAATGAAAAGAGCATGGATGCTAGATGATCAAGAAATGAGAGAGTGCAAGGTTTAAATAGATCTCCTCAGGGGTGGGTCCAATATTAGAGCGAATGTGGGACAGAAGAGTGAAATGGAGAAATGCATGCAAAGTGGTAATAAAGGAAATGGATAAATAATATTTTAATGATTATAGATTTATAAATGATTTAATGAGATGGATAAATATTTATAAAATGGTTATGCATGAAATATGAATATGAGATTAATTATATATAGAATGGATAACAGTACTAATAATGGATCCACATATTGATAAAACTTTTAATATTATTAGAGGAAATTTTTATGTGTCTACAATGATCTAGCATCCTTTTCTTTGCTCTAGTAGGGTTTTACATCTCTGTTCTACTCCACATAGGGTCTTCTTTCTTTGGAATGGGATCCACTCTTTTGAAATCTTCCTCTTGCACTTCTCTATCTTTGCTCATTCTTTTTCAACTTCTCTTCTACTTTCAATGCAAACTGATACGCTTCTTCAACAGATGTCATTTTTACCAGGCTCAATTCTTCTTAGATGTTTGTTCATAGTCCATTGATATATCTTGAAACCTTTTCTTTGCTCGCTTCACTATGATCGGTTTTGATCATCATCTTGTAGAATTCTTCAATATACTCCTTCACAGATAATTCTTTCTATCTCAGGTTCTGCAATCTCTTCAATAATTCCAATTCATAATCTGCTGGTATGAATAGACTCTTCAACTTTGTCACCATTCTATTCCATTTGATGATTTTTTCTTTGCCTCTTCTATTCGAATCTAATTGAACTTATTTCCACCATAATGTAGTATGACCTTTCAACTTTGTTTTCCCTAATCTGACTCTTTCCAGATCTTCAATTTCTTCATAAAATATTTTTCCATCTCATTGATCCAATCAATCAATTCTTCATAATTTAAATTTCCTGCATAATTTTGAATTTCAACTCTAGGTTGCTTGCCAATCTTTGAGATCTCTTTCAACATCTTTACTTGATTTGATTCATCTTCTTCTTCATCTAGGGTTTCTGCAATTTAATTTGCATGTTCTACTTCATCAACACTTTCAACATTATGCCTATGGTTTAGGCCTCACCTTCGATCGGCGTCGACAATATCTAACCTAACTCGCATCATGTACATCATTTCCAACATCTCATTCATTCTTCCAATAAAATTCTTCATAGTAGGTGCTCTCCTTGGTGGCATATCTCCCCTCGAATCGGTACAATTTCCTCAATTCGGTGATCTGGCTACAAGGATTTCAACTCCCTCACAATCAGCGATCGGTTGAAAAAAAAATGTAGTCTGCCTCAATTCGGCGATCTTCTTACCTCAAGGAATTCCTTTAGGAATCGAAAACTCACTCTGATACCACTTGGTGTAGTCATAGTAGGAGGGTTCCAAAAGGAAAAGTTTGAATCGTGTAGAAATGAGTCAACATAGTGGAAATAACACAATAGATTGATATGGGAACATGAAATCTCATTGAATTAGTAATCTTAAATGCAACATAGGCATCAAGGGTGAATATCCAGGGCTCACAAGCCTGCCACAAAGGCTTTCAATGATACAATTGGCCAATAGGCCTTACTACATGCCCCCTAAGGGTTTATGCAAAAGTATATTGAATCTATCTAATCATGAACAACTAACTAATGATCTATAATGAATTACAATGCTTATAAATATGCTTCTCGAGCTCCAATATAGGTTCACATCAACCACAAGGGTTAATAGCTCGTTGAATGATAAAAAATGAATGTCGGCCACAAAATAAGAAGAGCTAATTCCTCGTGAAAAGCTATGACTTTTGAATCTTCAAGATAGGTCCCAACAAACCCAAGATACCTATATGATGTCCCATTAAGCTCCACACGATTTGGAATAGTTATGCACTAAGAAATGTGGACTAGGTTGGCCCCAATTGCTCTGACTGGTAACATAGTGAAATTCTAAGAGCAATAACTTCTAGTAGACAAATGCAAATGATGTGAAATATATATATGTGATAGATTTTGATGTTTAAATGTTATATCCTGCTCCATGAGTTGGGAAACAACAATGTGGTAAAATTCAGAATGATCTACGAAAACTACTATTGAATGCAATGCAAGAAAAGAACTATTTTTGGTTGATACAAGATTGCTTTACAACCAAGGATTCTTCTGCATTAGATATGGTTGGTGGGACAAGGATAGGTGAAATAGGAACAAGGGTACAATATGTCATGTCAGATGTAGGTATCTTAGGAGGGGTATATTTAGGAAGGATACCATATAGAGGGGTGAATATAGTGAAAGGATAGACATGATGTGTTGGAGCACTAATCAAGAAAGGGATAACATTATCAAGGTGGAAAATGGTACAGTGGAAGGAATGATGTTAGATGGGGAGAAGTATATGAACTAAATAAAAAGGTAGATTAAGTGCTTTTAGCACTTAGAGCATGTAATACATTTATCTCTTATGAATTGTTAATGAATAAGTTATGAATCATGTGTGTTAGTTGTATATAATTTTTGTATGAGCCAAACTAGCAAGCTCATTAGAAAATTCTTGTTGTTTAATATGAGCATAATAGCCATAATTATCTCCATTGATATCAACATTAACATTGGTAAATATTTTAGTTTCATTGGAATGAGTAGCTTGATCATGGTTTAAGAAAGCACTATTTCTCAAAGGATGATTAGGATAGTGAGTAGCTCATGGCATAAACATATAATATGGCTTCAAAAAGATAGGAAAATAAGGCACAATAAAACACTTATAAATTTTAAAATTAAAAAAAAATAGTGAGGTATTAGATCTAAAAATGAAGCCCCCAATAAGGTATCAAAGGGTAGGTAATTTGGACAAAAATGGAGCTCACAAAGTAAGGCACAAACTATGGAAAGAGATATATCAATGAAATAGCAAATATGAAAGCTTTAAAATAGTGAAGGTATAAAACCAAAGAGTCTAAGATCAAACAGGTTCACCAAATAATGTAAAGGAAAACAAGTAAGCTTTCATTTTAAATAGGCTAATTGAATAAAAGCACACAACTCAACATGAATTACTCAAGATTAAAGTAAATGATAGCTAGGAATTGATAATTGAATAATAGATTCTAATTTAGGAAATTAGATATGAATTATTAAGTACTTAGCATGAGAATCAAAGAGGGACTATGGAGGTAGTATCTTGTAGAATTGGTTCATCTCAAAGAATGATCTTGAAGCGTAGACTATCCTTAATTTTTGTAAGTCCTTTAATGAAACAACTTGTACAATAGAAGAATATAATAATAAATAAACTAAATAATTGGTAATATGTCACTTTAATGGGGAAACCTCCTAGTCCATTTTGAAGGGGATACCTCCAATAGTATTAAATAAGAAATAATACTCAAAATGATGATAATAACTAGCCACTAGCTCCTCTATATACCTAACTATGACTTGGTCACCACTAGGGACTACTTAGATACATAATTATAACACCTAAGATGGCCTAGATATCTATATATGATTATAATAATGATTATATAGCTTATTTAAGAGTTAAGGTAGCCACAATTCAACCAATCATTACCCAATACACACTATAGGATTAGGGGTATGGAAAGTCGATTTTAAGGTTATGGATCAATTAAATGATGGGAAAATTTGACCACTAACATGTGGTACTAATATGGAACAATGTATTATTTTTCTATCTAGTTTTCTTTAGTTTTTTCTCTTTATTGATCATTAAAGACGTGAATTACGAATTTCCTTGGGGAGATAGCTGGTTTGCTAGGGTCAAGTTCTCTTAGGTCAGTCCACTTGTGTGTATTAGCTTTAAGGTCATTAAAATGATCAACAAATAGTAAATAATTATGCAAGTGATATAGATGTTAATTTTGGTGCAAAGTGTTATTCCTTTTAAAGCTCCAAATTGAATTATTCTTATTGAATGCTCATTTTATGCTCTAGGATTTTGAATAGTTACTAGATATGGACTAAAGTATGGATGAATTCTATATATACTAAGACATAATATTTTTTTGCACAAGTGTGTATTAAGTTCGCTTCTAATGACTATGAAAAGGGTTGAAGTCAATCACTTAAAATTAAAAAATTGATTCAAATCCAAACCATGTGGGCTAGCTCCCATGTGTCATGAAAATGACCCAAGACAGTGGATGACAAATTTGGGGATCAAGAATAGATATATAAAAATATGCGCTAATAAATTATGGGAATGCGTGAATAAAATTTGATAAAAATGGGCTAAAGATGAATGTATAGGAATGTACATAAGGAGTAGTAAATGAGGGAATAAGGATTGGATAAGGATCTAAAATCAAGATAGAAGTGTGCCACATCTTGCTATGTAGTCATATTAAGAAATTATTGTTAGAGTAATAAAATATTATCACTGGGCTAGGTTCATGTTAGTTCACTGAGCTACAATAATTAACATTTATATTTTATTTATTCACTCTATTTAAGCACATAGGTAGTTGTGTTATTTAGCCATATACCTTAATTTATTAACACTTATATAGTTTAGATTGAATTACACTTCATCTATCATGATAGTTAGAGTGAGTTAACTCCCCTCTTGATTCGGAGTTAAACTCTTACCCCTTGGACATGTACTCTTATCCTTGATCTATGGATACAAGAGAACTATATATTTGTGTTGTAGTCTTTGTAATTTGCTTCATTATGTTAAATATAGAGTATCTTTATTCCCTAATCTAGATTTTTATTAGTTCATAGACACTACATCTTATGTGGATTTTTTATGTTGATGAAAAATTCTAACATGATATTAGAACCATGATGTCTTAGGGTTAGTCCAAATCTAAAGTTTCAAAGCTTGTGAAAGTTAAAAAATTATCATGTTTGATTAATGGTAGGGCTATTATTAGCTCACTCTTGTGTTTAGAATAACTAAATTAGTTAAGATCCACTTTTATTTTGTCTTGATCTAACAATCAAAAGTTAGTCAATAAAAATAGAGATTTTCTTTATTTTTATACAAGAAACATCCTGAACAATTTCTAAAAACATCATTGTATTTAAGAAATTCAAAATATTTTTATGATTTTTTTTTACCCCATTTAACTTTACAGATACAAGAGACAAATTAAAATCTATATACACTATATACATAAAAACATCTTATAATAATTTCTATAATCTCAATCACTTTTTAGTTACCTTGACAACTTTCATTCAATATGCTATGAATTCATAGTTGATGGCTCAATTATGTTCTTTTATGGGACTTGCTACTTGAAAACCCTTGTTTTGTAAATCAATAAAGGAGTCCAAATGACCAAACAAATTAAGGCCTATATTCATTAGTGTGACGCCCCCCGTTGCTAAGTAAAAGTAGTACAAAAGCTTCACAACTTTATTCATAATTATTGGTAGGACAAAATGCTTCATAATTTATGAACTTGCCTTCTTTAGTCTTGTGCTATTTTATCTCTTTATATGACTTTACAACTATTTTCGCTAGGCTTGAATTTTCTTTATAAATTATAGTTTATGGCAAAAGTTAAATGTTATTTATTGTCAAAACTACATTTAAAGAAAAAGTGGGTAGCTACTTAAATGTGCACTTGTATAGATATTTAGTGGAGTGCTAAAACATGATTTTGTCCTTAGTGATAGTCATGACTTAGTAATAGCGATTAAATATTGTATGAGTGAGACTATGCAAGAATATAGCTTAGCAATAATATTTATGTAACATACACAAATTAGAATGATTGTCTAGAATATTCCTTTTAGATGTTAGAATCTTTTAGAGATTATTTCTTATTAGAGTTTTTTTTTTTATCTTTTTATAAAATAGTATTTTTTATTAGTTGTTTTTATGCTTTATAAGTATTAAAAAGTTGGTTTTGTCTTTTTTTTTTTCCTTCTAAACATTGAAAAGCTGGTTTTGTTTCATTATTTGTTTTTTATGTCATGATAGGCATTGAAAAGTTGATTTTACCTTTTTTTTTGTTTTTCTAGATATTGAAAAGTTGGTTTTGTCTCATTATTTGTTTTTATGTGATGATAGACATTGAAAAGTTGGTTTTGCATTCTTCCATGTGATTTTAATTTGTCTTTAGAGTCATTTGAGAATGTTTCAAAGCAAATTTTTTTGGAGTTCTTTATGCATCTCTATATTGACTTTTAGTTGTGCTATTTATAAAGTGATATATTCTACTTGTTGGGGAGATTATGCAATTATACATTGTAACACGCACTAATGATAAAATGTAAATCTTGTATCTATTTCAAGGGGTTATGTAAATATTTTTTGGAGATATTTTAATCATGAACTGAGATAAATTTCGCTTATAGGGATTTACAAATATTTTTTTTGGCATTTCATTTCATTATTTTGTTGTCAATTTGGACAAAGATGAGTATTCATCCTTGAATGAAGAGATAAAGAATCAATACCTTGAGTAGGATCTACTACCATATTTGTGTGTATTTTTCTTGAGTTGAGTGACCATGATTTAGTTAACCTACATTAACATGGCCTACAGACTGATATGTCTTATAGTTTTTTAGGACATCCTACATCACATAGAACACACTAAGTTGACTATCAGTCTACAAAATTATTTCTAAAGTTATAGCTAACAGATTAAAAAGGGTATTGGACTCGGTGATTTCACCCTAACATAGTGGCTTCTCATCGAATAGGTCCATTTTCGAAGGTGTCATTATTGCACATGAAACAATCCACTCTATCTGAATGGAAAAGACAAAGAGATTGATGATTAAACTAGATATTAAGAGGGCCTATGATGAAGTTAACAGGGTTTTTTTGCTAAAATTCCTTGAGAAATTTGGATTCTGCAAAGAATGGGTTGCTTGGGTTCAAAGTTGCATCAACACTCCTCGCTTTTCTGTTTTGGTGAATGGAAGCCCCCAAGGTTTCTTTGATTCAAATAAAGGGATCAAACAAGGTGACCCTATATCACCCTTTCTCTTCATTATAATGGCTAAGGTGTTAGGTAGATTAATTTCTAGGAAGAGAAGTAATGGTCAATGGAAAGGCATCAAAGTTGCAGTAGGTATTGATCATGTCTTGCATTTACAATTTGCTGATGACACTTTTTTGATGAGGGAAGCATCTTTTAGAGAAGCTCGAGTGATGAAGGAGACAGTAGATGCATACGAAAAGGCATTCGGATAGTGCACTAACTGGAGGAAATCATAAATCTTTTTTTTCAATACACCAATTCAAAAACAGTTGGAGATATGTAGAGCACTTGGCATGAGATCAAGATCCCTCCCTAGTAAATATTTGGGTATACCCCTTTTTGGAGGAGCCAGCAAGGCAGGTGGTAGATAGTTGCTTAAGATGAATGGATGGGTGGAAGAGTAAGTGGTTAACTGCTACATGTAGGATATTAATGTTGAAGTTTGTTATTTTAGCGATTTCGGTTTATTCAATGATGTGCTTAAAGATTCCAAAGAAGGTGATTAGATCTATAATTCAGAGATTGAGAAAGTTCTTTTGGAATGGTGCTAGTGAGCAGGATAAAATTTATCGTTCAAAAGACAAAGGTGGGGTTGGGTTAAGGGATTGGAAAATCATGAATGAAGCTTTAGGTGCAAAGCTGGTTTGGAGCATATATTCAAATCCATAAAAAATCATGGGTGAGAATTATGAAGGAGAAATATCTTGACCCAGCTGAAGATCATAGGATCCTAACTATCCAAAATCCACCTAAAGGCTCAACTATTTGGAATTTTATTGTCTCTTGCAGACCAGTAATTATTAATCACATCTCATGGAAAATTGGTAATGGACTCAAAGCTAAATTTTGGGATGACTCATGGGATGGTTTTCCTATCCTGCAAGAAAATGTTGATCTATAGGACCTTAGGCTATTCTTTCTACAAAGATGGGGAGATAAGGTGAGAGATTATTTAGAACTGAAATAGGGGACCCTTGGTCATCAATGGGTTTGGAAGGAGGTAGATAATGAGGGATTAACAAATAAGCAAGTTGAGATGATGAAAGCTATTTTTCAAAATAGGAAAGTGTTGATGACAAAAAAAAGAAGACAAAGTAATTTGGTGTGGGTCTTTGAGTAGAAATTATTCTGTGAAAAATGGGTATCAGTTACTGGATAAACAAGAGGGCGATAACTTTTGGGCTAAGAAGCTTTGCTGGCATAAGGATTTCTTACCAAAAGCGGGCACCTTTGCTTGGCTAGTAGTGAGGGGAAGAATATTGACAGGTGAGAGGAGGAAGACACTTGGTTTCATTGGCCCATCAAAATCTATGGTGTGTGATGTTGTTGAGGAATCAATAGATCATTTGCTTCTTCAATGTAATGTAGCAACAAAATGTTGGGAGAACCTTAAGGTAAAACTAGGATGGCAGGAACCTCTTCAGAATACACTAAAAGAGGTCTTTGAGGGATGGCTTGTAAAACATAAGAAATCATTACTTTCAAACATATGGAAAATTAGTCCTTTTATTGTGGTGTGGGAGATTTGGAAAGAGTGAAATACGAGGATCTTTTTAGATAAAAAGGAATCACAAAATAGGCTGTAGAGTAGAATTGATCATATGATAGAAGAAGTTGCAGGGAATGCATCATCACATATACATATTCTTCACATTCCTTTCACAATGGAAGATAGCAAAATCCAAAAAGCATGGCCAGGGATAAAGATAAGGCCAACAAAGGGGTTAAAGGAGTCAAAATCTAAGAGGGCATCTAATGAGGAAGTGTGCTGGGTAGAACCATCAAAAGGGTGGCACAAGGTGAATTTTGATGGGGTTGCTAAAGGCAACCCAAACCCATCGGGGGCAAGTACTATACTTCGAGATTGGCATGGGAATATGATTGCTATAGGAGCTAAGAAGCTAGATGACGGGACAAACAATGTGGCAGAGGCTAAGGTAGCTTTGTTAGCTGTAGGCATGGCTTGTTCAGTGGGAGTTCAAAAAAATCACTTAGAAGGGGATTCATTGATTATCACTCAAGCAATCACAAATATGGCTGCTAAGGCTTGGCATTTGCAAAACTATATATGGGCAATAGTCAAGGAATTGGAGCATTTCAAGGACTTTCAGGTGAGCCATATTCGATGTTTGGGAAATAGGGAGGCTGATTTTTTATCTAAATGGGCAGTAAATTTTAATAGTGTGGGTGAATTTAGACTTGAAGACTTTAGGCACCTAAATTTAGAGGAAGCAGTTTACAGTGTCAGTGATATCAATTGAGGTAGTGTACAGACATTACATTCCTTTGGCAAGTAAGCATAATCGCTAATGTGAGGAAAGGATCTTCACATCATAATTACAAGCAAGGGGTTAGATATAATTCATTAAAAAAGTGAATGGTCTTAGTAATTTTAAGGATTTGTAATGACGAAGGAATGCAGGTACTTTTTTATGAGCATGTGTAATAATTATAATGACTTGGGGAGTGACGATCATCCTCTTTAGCTCGCACGAAATATTTTCTTATCTTTCAATTATTAAATGTGATTGATTGGAGTGGTGGCAGCTGTAGTTGATTAATTGATGATGAGTTGGCAAGTAGAGTAATGATAGGATTGAACAATTGGCACAGGCTGAAGACATTTAAGAGGAGCACACAACTAACTAAATCCATGTTTGTGAATTTGATTTAGTGTTAAGTAGAGACAGGTGGGAAATGGTTTAAGTGTGAAAATGGAGGTGACTTTCACTTTCAAAATAAAGAAATAGTAGAAAAGGTTCTTCGGCCCAGTTAAGGATCATCGGTTGAAGCTTTTGTTAAAATGCCTGCATGATGATGTAATTGAAGCGATCATAGAGACATTGGGGAAGCATTTTATGGTTGGTAAGCATAGGGGTAGGTTGAATGTGGATATTGCATCCATGATTCTAGTGTGGGGTTTAGAACTGAATGAGGATATTGAAGTTATCAAGTGGGTAATGCACTCACTTTTTGAGGATGATTTGTTGCTAGGATTGGACTCATTCTTAGAATTGGAAATTCTAGGAGTAGGGTTTGATATTGCTGAAGGGATTGAGGATGAGGAAGAAGCAGAAGAACTGGGTTTGGTTCCTTTTGTGAGATGGCCAAGGAGGGTTGATAAAGATGCTTATAGACTGGAAGAATTAGCAGCATGGGAAAGCCTTAATTTGGCTTTAAGGCATCATGAGTTTGCAATGAGTCAGGCGAGGTTGGACTTCCCTCAACAGGTTCCTCGTAGGTAGTGCTTGACTAGAGGAAGATGAGCATGGGGTGCTATGACAAGCAAACATGGCGAATAGTTGCAGAGGTTGCTGATTGATTTAAGGAATTTTGTCAAAGGTTTTGAATTTTTTTTTTTTTTAAAGTTTGCCTCACCCATTAAAGATTGGGAAACAGAGTATCTTTTGGGCGACTTTTTGGAATAGCGAAGCTTGGTTGAGATATGGATATGTTGAAGATCAACATTCTCAGGGAAGTTTCTTCAAAATAGACTGATAGATCTTTGTTTAGACTTTCATATAATGTAAAGAATATGGTGAATAGGGGTTTACTTTGTAATTTTTCGGGTGGGTGTTATTTTTGATGTAAAGTATATGATGATTCAGGGATTACTCTATTAGTCAGGTGGGTGAAAAGTTAATGATGATATGAAGAATGTAATGTCTTGGGATGGGAGTTTTTTGGTATGATGGTGAAAGCCAGGATAATGGCAATCCTAGATAGTCACTAATAGTAGATATTGGTGAGCTGTAGTTAGCTTTTCATATGCAGCTGATATGACTAATTGTAATATTTCTATATATATTAATAAAATAAATTTATTACCCATCAAATATATATATATATATAGCCCATCATTTTTTAATATAACATAAATTCATCTCTTATCTTTATAAAGATTCTTATATATGTCTATGTGTATTTCTATAAATAAATGTTTTATGTAGAATTATATAAAAATCTTTTTATAGAGATTATACATATTATTTATAAAAAAATATACATAAATATTTTTATAGAGAGATTTTTGTATATAATATATATATGAATTTATTTTTAATATATAAATATATATATAAACTTTCATATAATCTTCTAACATACACATATATAATTTTATATATACATAGAGAGGGAGAGAGATTGATTTTTTATATAATATATATGAATTTATTTTTAATATATACAAATTTGTATATAATCTTCCAACATATATATATATATATATATATATGTGTGTGTGTGTGTGTGTGTATTAAATTTATATAATATATAGAGACCTATTTATATATATATATATATGATACCAACTATCATGGGGTTGGGTTGACTGAACTTTTTTCTTCAAGTTTCCAACCCACGTGCGGCACCACCAAACCATACTCATGGCCCCCTCTTCAGTCAAGCCCTTTCTAATCCATAGACTATGCCTTCTCAACACCATGTGAATCCCTCTTTCAGGATCTCGACTTCGTACATGCACCGCAGAATGGCACACATGTAGCTCTTCCCATGAGCTCTCTAGCTCTAGAGTGTCCCATACCACTCCTTCACTCCTTTCACTCCCATGTTTTGACACCAACTCATGTTGACTCCTCAGAGGATCTCCACGCTCTAACACCAACTCCCTAGCTTTCATGAGAGTTACTCCCTAACTTAGCTCGCCCCAACAACTCGGCTCACCTACCTGACTCAGCTCCACACCCCTAGCACTTCTATGCTCCATGCCTTCGGCCTCACTCCAAATCTTTCCCTTGGCATCCACTTTGTCCACTTGGACTGTTGTTGCACCCTGTACAGACTTTGTGGGTAACTCTAAGTCCTCATCCCTTGTGTCCCCCATAAGACCTCTGACTACTAACTCACCCACCTTGAACTCCTACCTCACTATGTTCCATACCTACAAGCTATGTTGGACTGGATTCACGCCTTTGCATACATGCTCCCGTTAGTGAGCCCTACTCCTCATGCAACCAATGCATTTTGACCAACTCATGCACACATCCAAGCCCAACTCTGACTCCCTGAGTCCTACCTTAGCTCCTAGAACTTAACTCATCTTCCTAAGTCATCCCCTCACTTGCATTGCACCCAAGAACACCCCTGCATCCTTGTCCAATGACTCGCCCCTTCAATGAGATCTCCCACTTGGTTCACACAGCACCCCAATCTGACCTCCCCAAGTCCCTCTCAAACTACCCCCACTATCTGGATGTTGGAATAGTTCCCAACTTGGCTCCATCCCATGACTTCACCTAGAAATCCCTCTGAGATCCCCTTGGCTCTACCTTCCTTGGCTCCCTGCTGCAACCACATAACTCCTTGAGGGGGTTCACCCAACACACCTCGACTTAGCTCCCCAATTCAGATACACCCTGTGCACCTTACTTCTCCTTTGGCACCTCTGAGACCTGCCCTACACTCCCAGACTACTAAGCACCAACTCGAGTCCTGACTTGCTCGATGGCATCCCCTAGCTTCTCATCACTTGGATGAGTCGAACATCCATCTCCCTTGGTGACATGCCTTGGAGGCAACCCATGTTGAGTCCCTAGCTACATCGGCTTTAGTGGGTTGGGACTCATCCCACACTTGTCTCGCCCATTGTGCGATGAGTTCTTGCACTCAACTCCCTCTACAACTTGCATTGGAACCGACCCGTACTGGCCCTTGCTACTCCTCTTCGCAAATGGGCGAGACTACAAGCTCACCAAAAAACCCCTCCACTCATGGCATCGACGGAGTGACACTTCATCACCCCTAAGATCCATGAAGAACACCATTTCCCTCCTAAGTATGGTGTCGGGGTTACATCTTCTTCACCCCTATAATGGAAGAGTCCTTAAGTCACTCATTCCATTGGGTTCCTCGACGCTCCAAGCGGACTCCCGGTGTGTGCCCTTGGAATTACCCGTACACACTATGTCACCCATCCTTCGAATGACATACCCCTACTATATAAGTTATTTGTACGAATCCCAGACATTCATAGGATGTGTTGCAACTTCAACCTACATCCCCAATTTTTTCCCTTCTAATTCGCCCTTTACCACAACTCCCGATTGCAGCCTCCATGATCTTGCACACCTTGTGTGACTAACTCTTCGTGCCTGGCACTGGACGAACTCCAACTTTCCCCTTGTAGCATTGCATCCCCACTGCAACCTACAACCACTTCCACACACCTTAGCACCATGTGCTACACCCAACACTTATGGGTTGAGTGAGGTCCCACTTGATCCAGTAGAGTTTCACTCCTTATGCGACCTACCGAAGGGGTCCTCCATGTCCAACATGACTCAATGCTTCTCTGTGCCCCATGCCTTGCAACTCCACATTGCTCCAACCACTTGCATGGCCACCACTCCATGCCTAGCACTTACTGTCATTCAGCCGCACCAACACTTAACATGAGCTCATGGGCGGGCTCGGCTTGGTGTGTTCCAGCTTGAACACTTGAACCAAGAGTAACCAACTCGCACTGGCTCGAGCTTGACAAAATTGGCCCTATCAAATGAAAACACCCCCTTACATTCTCCCCCACTCAAAAACAAGCAATTCCCTCGACGTCGAACCATTTGGCTCAAGGAATCCTTACCCGCTCCCAAAAAATTGGAGACCTACCTTAAAGGGTTCAAACCTACCTCTGTACCATTTCTAACCCTTCCATACTTTGATGCACCCAATGTTCCAAACACTGGTCCAACCTTCTGCTACAAGTCCTAGACTTCAAGCAACACTGCAAGCCCACACTGACTTGATTTCCACACTGAGTTGTTCCTCTTCCTGAACCACTAAGTTATGTATTCTTTGTCCTAGAAAACTGCATCAACCCATCTTCACCTTGGCCTGAGCTGACTTTAGTGCAAGCCCTATTTCACCAAACCCTCAACTCAGCAACCAACCTCTCGGTTCTACCACATCCCATGGCACTGAACCAAATTCTGATGTCGTGTTCCACCAAGAAACCATATGAACACCTCACTCACATTCACTCAGTTCCAACTTTCGTGGCATCCTCACTGACACCACCCCTTTTTCTTCCAACTTCTTCTGCCTTAAGCTCCAAACCTAGCATCTACTGAAAGACCTGGTTGCCCCAACCCTATTGTGCAAGCCCACTGTACCTAGCCACCTTGAAGACTCCCAGCCTCCACTGACTAGCATACCACTACTAACTTCCCAAGATTGCACCTTCCACCTTTGGCTTCACAAATTCTTTCCATTGTGTCACACTACTTGCTTGTTGACTAAACTCACGGCATGCCCTACATCCATTCCTGTCCCCAACAACTCAACCCAGTAGACTCGTCCAACATCTACCCACTGATACACTTCCCATCTCCAGTGCTTTCTCAGTACTTCATCTCAGCTCATTCCACCATTGGACAGTGTACTCACAAACCCATTTTGAGTCTACCTTGGTACACTTCCCTTAAGACACCCACTCTGAATTACCTCGAACACTCTATATAATGTTTGGAATGTAATAATATGCATTTTTATAAATATTTTTTTACATAGAATTATATATAAAGATCTTTAGATATAGAGATTTTATATATAATTATTTTAAATACTTATAAAGATTTATATAAAAATATTTATAGAGAGATATTTATAATGTATGTATGTCTTAAAAAAAATCCATATATGTATGTATAGATACATACATGCATATATTTATGTATATGTATCTATACATACATTTATTAAATTTTAAAATTTTATATATTATATAGAGGTTCATATATGTTATATTTATTATTTTATATTTGGAATGTAATGATATGAATGTGTTAATATATGTATAACAAAATAATTGTTAAATAATTTTAAAGTAAAATAAAATAACTTTTGGGAGCCACCTCACCCCCAATTGGTGAGGTGGCTAGGGCTTTGGGATCTGGGAGTATTGTTGGGTGTATGGGACAGGTTTTTGTCGATCAACAGCTATCCTCACATGTGCGAGGTGGAAAATCAAGAATCGATCAGTGATTCAGTGAATTTCGTGGAACGGTGGAAGGACCTTGAGTATGTATTTCTCATAATCACCCACCGGCTTTTAAAACGTAAGTTGGATTTTAAAGGATGGCTTGGTCGTGGGAAGGACATCATGGTGGAGTACGCATGCAGGTTCATTTATCTGCAAGCATTGTTGGATCTTTTCATATTTGTCCGGTTAGAATATGAGCAGGTTTATTTTGTTGGTTTCTGGTAAGGATTTGGAAATGCGGGGTCTGGAAACGTCGGTTGCTTTGAAGGGTTCTAAGAGGCAGATTTCCTTTGAAGGGAAGATCACTACGCTTCGCCTTCAATGCCTCATTAGATACCCAAATTATCTAGTTTTTGCGGCCATCTCATGCATTGCGGGGAAGAAGTTTATGGAGAATGCCGAAGGTTACAGGCTTGATTCAGACATATCATTCAGGGTGTTGGTAGGTCTATTGTATGTCAGGGTATCTAAGGGTGATGCCAAGATAATCATGTTGAGGTTGTTCAAGAAAGATATGTTGGTTGGTTTGGATCGGGCTCTAGCTGTTCCACGTTTAGGGAAAGGAATTCCCCACCTTCGTGATTTGCATTTTCTTGAAGATCCAGATGCATTGGTCAATTATTATCCATTCCTACTGGATGTTACCGGGCTTGATTTAATGGAGCACAAATGGTTGGCAAAAGTTGGAGCAGATTTCTTGAAAAGGAAGTATCGATTGGTCTCTTCAATGGACTCGGCATAGAAACGTGAATTTCGTGTGTTTGCACAGCAAAATGTCTGGTAACTGGCTATGGGGTACCATGTCTATAGGTATGTGTTTTTGTTTGGCTAAGGGTTTATTTTGTTTTTTCTTTGTCTAGTTGACAGTACAACAGCTGGTTTAGGTCTTGAAATTTGCCAACGGGCCTGATACTTTTATGGCAATCTGGTTTGTGGGCTCTTCGATGTTGTTTTGGTTCTCTGGGCACCATGTTTTGGGTCTGTAAGTTTGGTTTTGGCAGTGGGTTTCAATCTATGATTTCTTGCTCAAACAGAGACATGTAATTTTTTGTTAAATCAATATAATCTATAAGCTCTCTTATCGATAAAAAAAAAAAAACTTTTAAATGTATAAAATGAAATAAATATAACTCATGTAAATAAAATAAAATAAATGTAAATAGTTCTAAAGTAAATATATCTTTATGTATTTTAGCTATATTTTTTAAAAGATAGATAGAGGCATAATTATGCAGCAGCCTCTATAGGAGGCCAGTGAGAGTAACCGTCTTAGCAAAAAGAAATGCTTCATATTCCTATTGATTCACAACTGACGAGTCACCATATTAATTTGTTGATGATTCTATGTTGCTTTGTATTCCTGTTGTTCCCTTAAATATGAGTTTGTTGATGGTGATAATAAAGTTTCATTTGATTTGCAGAGAATATGTGGGCAAAGTTAGAAATGTGAATATTAGGAAATTGTGGCCTTTCTCAAATACAAAGTTGATCATTGCTAAAAATATGTATATTTTATAATTAAAATAAATTTTGAAAAAATAAAACAAAAGAATGAAATGATCGAGGATTCAGGCTGCACATTTTTTTTCTTTCAATATTTCAAAAAATTATTGATCAAGCATTTTCATGACCGCCATGATTTGCATTTACATGGTAAACATGCATGTGGTAATATATAATATAGTCCTTAAAAGAAAAAGTTTGTCATTTAAATGTTGATGGGATTGCTATGTGATTTAGATTCCCTTTGGAGTTGGCAATTTAAAAAGGAAATAACAATGCATGCAGGTTGATAAATTTGGAGATGATAGTTATGGATAATTTTTTATTCATTTTTTGATTGTGAAACTAAAATCTATAACCATTACAATTATGGGATGAAACTAAATACATCTATCTTAAAAATATCAAGTAATAAGATCTATCTTAAAAATATCAAGTAACAAGATCTATAATACATCTCTCAAACTAATTACTTAACACTCATGATAAATTACACTATAATTCACAATTTTATAGTAAATTTAATTAAATAAAATAATTCTAGAATTTAACTTATAATAAAAAAATATCTCTTCACATATGTATTTAAAATAAAATAACAATGGGACACACTCATGATAAAGTCTTGATAAATTACTCTACATAATTGGACACCCTTCCAAGTCTTGCAAAATTAAATTTTCTAAAGAGTTTTGAATTGATAAAGTGCCACTAATTGGAAAAGATAAAGGGTCTAGAAAGTTTGAGATCATTTGAGATACTCAATATAGATGGTTGTATGTTTATTATAATAGGTACAACTATTACTAGATTTAAGTAAATAAAATAATTCTAGAATTTAACTTATAATAAAAAAACTCTTCACATATGTATTTAAAATATTCATACTAATTTTTATTAACTATTGTTTTATAGTGGACAACACACATTACATATATTTAAAAAATCAAGCATTGATATTGTGTTAATTTGCGTTAGGGTTAGGGTTTTATGATAAAGCTTGGGGTTAAGGTTAATGTTTAATTAGGGATAGGGTTAGGGTCAAGGTTTAATTAGGGTTGAATTTGGTTTAGGGTTAGGATTAGGTTTCTATGATAAAGCTTGGGATTAGGGTTTAATTAGGATAGGATTATAGTTCAATTAGGGTCAAGGTTAGAGTTAAAATTTTAGTTGGGGTAAAGATTAGAGTTCAATTAGTATTAGGTTTTAATTAAGGTTAAGGATATAAAATTAGAGTTAGAATTGGAGTTTGAATTATAGTTATAAAAATGGTTAGTGTTGGGGGTAGAGTTAGGTCTACAATTAGGGTTAGGTTTACAATTATAATTAGGGTTAGGATTAGTGTCGAGGTCATAATAAAACTAGGGTTACAATTAAGGCTATGGTTAGGCTTAGAATTAAGGTTATGGTTAGGGTTAGAATCAAGGTTACAATTATGGTTAAGGATAGGTTTGGTATTACAATAGGGGCTAAGGTTCAATTAGGGTTATAATGTAATTAGGGTTAAGATTCAATTCATTTTAGGGGTTAGGATTATAGTTAGGGATCAATTAGGATTACGATTATGATTAGGCTTAGGCTTAGGGTTAGAGATAGGGTTAGGATTAGGGTTAGTGTTAGGGTTAGAGATAGAATTAGGATCAATGTTAGAAATAGAATTAGAATTAGGGTTCGGGTTAGTGATAATATTAGGGTTAGGGTTAGGCATAAAGATAAAATTAGGATTAGGGTTGGGGTTAGCATTACAAATAGGGTTAGGATTAGGGTGATGGTTAGAGATAGGGTAAAGGTTAGGGTTAGAGATAGAATTAGGTTTAGGGATGAGGTTTTTGTTATGATTAGGTTTAGGGTTAGGGTTTTGGCTAGAGATAGAGTGAAGATTAGGGTTAGGTTACAATTAGAGATAGAATTAGGGTTAGGGTTAGGATTAGTTGGGTTAGGTTAGAGATACGACCAACATCAGGGTTAGGGTTAGGGTTAGAGATAGAATTAGGCTTAGGATTGAGGTTTTTGTGAGGAGAGAAATGTCTTTCAAAGTTAGGGCTAGAGTTCAATTAGAGTTAGGGTTAGGGTTCAAATAGAATTGAGTGGTTTAATTAGGGTTAAGGTTAGAGTTAGGGCTATGATGGAGTCAACATTAAATTAATTAGGGTTAGTTTTAGGATTAGGATTAGGGTTAGGGTTAGAGATAGAATTAGGATTACAGTTAGTATTAAGGTTAGGGTTAGGGTTAGAAATAGGGTTAGGATTAGGTTTTGGGTTCAGGTTAGTGATAGAAATAGAATTAGGATTAGGGTTGTGGTTTGTGTTCAAATTAGGGTTAGGTTTAGGCTTAGGCTTAGGCTTAGAGATAGTGTAAGGATTAGGGTTAGGGTTAGGGTTAAAGATAAAATTAGAATTAGGCTTAGGGTTCAAGTTCAGGTTCAGTTATCCTTAGGGTTAGGGTTAGGATTAGGATTTAGGGTTCTGTGAGGGGAGAAATATCTTTCAAAGTTAGGGCTAGAGTTTAATTAGAGTTAAGGTTATGGCACAATTAGGGTTAGGGTTCAAATACACTTAAGATAGTTTAATTAGGGTTAAGGTTAGGGTTAGGTTATGATGGAGCCAACATTAAATTAATTAGGGTTAGGGTTAGGGGTAGAATTAGGATTAGGGTTATGGTTAGAGATAAAATTAGGATTAGGGTTAGTATTAAGGTTAGGGTTAGGGTTAGAAATAGGGTTAGGTTTAGGGTTCATGTTCAGGTTAGCAATAAAAATAGAATTAGGATTAGGGTTGTGGTTTGTGTTCATATTAGGGTTAGGGTTAGGGTTAAAGATAAAATTAGAATTAGGGTTATAATTAAGGTTAGAAATAGAATTAGGATTAGTGTTGCAATTAGTGTTAGGGTTAGGGTTAGGGTTAGGGTTAGGTTTAGAGATAGAATTAGGATTAGGATTGGGGTTGGTGTTTATGTTAGGATTATGATTATGATTAGGCTTAAGGTTAGGGTTAGGATTAGGGTTAGGATTAGGGTTAGTGTTAGGGTTAGAGATAGAATTAGGATTAGGGTTAGAAATAGAATTAGGATTAGGGTTTGTGTTAGTGCTAATATTAGGGTTAGGGTTAGGAAAAAGGATAAAATTAGGATTAGGGTTGGGATTAGCATTACAAATAGGGTTACGATTAGGGTGATTGTTAGAGATAGGGTAAAGATTAGGGTAAGTGTTAGGGTTAGAGATAGATTTAGGTTTAGGGTCTAGGTTTTTGTTATGATTAGGTTTAAGTTTAGGGTTTTGGTTAGAGATAGAGTGAAGATTAGGGTTAGGTTACAATTAGAGATAGAATTCTAGGGTTGGGGTTAGGATGAGCTGCTTGTGTCAGAGATAGAAAATGCAACATCAGGCCAGGGCCAGGATCAGGAACCCGATGGCCTTGGTGAGGAAGAAATGCCCTCTCAAAAGAAATTTCAGAGTCCAACTGAGCTAGGGCCATAAGCACACCAGGTTGTGTGTCCAAACACACCCCAAGATAGCCTAATCAGGGCTAGGGTTGGCGATGGATCCAACACAACCACCACAAGCCAGGGGCTAGGGATTGGGACTAGGGCCATGACTAGAGATACACCAGGGATTAGGGCTGGGCTAGCACAGGACTACGTCAGGCCAGGGCCAGAGACAGGGCCAAGATTAGGTCAGGCTAGGACAAAACTAGGATTAGGCTAGGGCTCTGAGCAAAGATTGTGGCCAGGATTGGAGATAGACCAAGATGGGCTAAGATTAGAGATCAAATTAGACTAGGCTAGGCTCTAGAGCCAGAGACAGAATCTCAGGATTAGGTTTAGGCCACACCAAAGACAGAATTAGGCTTGTACAGACCATCAGTCCTATTGCCAGAGACATTAATCAACACAGGGTTGTGGCTAGGGCCAGAGATAAAAGTAGGATTAGGATCGGGCTCGTGTGAGGGAGCAATGTCTTCTCAAAGCTAGGGCCAGAGTCCACCAGGAGCTAGGCTATGGCTAAGATTAATAGTTGGGGTTAGGCTAGAGACATGACCAACATTAGGCTAGGTTTTGAGCAAGGATTAGTGTTAGGCTATAGATAATAACATAAGGGTTAAGATTAGAGATAGAATTCAGGATTAGGTTAGGCTAGGATTTCGGGATTAAGGTTAGGGCTATGATGGATCCAAAGACAAAATTCAATTAGGCTAGGGCTAGAGATAAAGGTCAAGATTAGGCCAAGGCCAGTAAGGTTAGACAGAATTAGACAGGCTAGGGCTCTGAGTAAAGGATTAGGTTAGGCTAGAGATAGGCTAGGATTAGGCTGAGATTAGAGATAGAATTAGGATTAGGGTTAGAGATATGGTTAGGATTAGGGGGTTAGAGATAGGGTTAGGATTAAGGTTAGGGTTTTTGTTAGAGATAGAAATAAAATTAGGATTAGTGTTAGGGTTTTTGTTAGGATTAGGTTTAGGGTTAGAGATAGTGTAAGAATTAGGGTTATGGTTATGGTTAAAGATATCTAATTAGGATTAGGGTTACAATTAGGGTTAGAAATAGAATTAGGATTAGTGTTGTAGTTAGTGTTAGGATTAGGGTTAGGGTTAGGGTTAGAGATAGAATTAGGATTAGGTAACCCTTTTTATATATGCTAACCCAAACCCTAACCCTACTGCTCATCTTAAACATAATCCTAAACCTAGCCCTATTCATAATGATAATAATGCTAATCGTAATCCTAACCCTAACTCTAACCACAATATCATAAATTTAATCTAACCATAATATCATAAATTTAACCTAATTCTAACCCTAACCCTTACCCTAAACCTATCTCTAACTCTAACCCTAATCCTAACCCTCTAACCATGATATAAACCCCAATCCTAAATGCTAAATCTAATCATAAAACCCAACATATTACGTATTCAATGTGTTAATGATGCCACAAATTTACTAGCATACATATATTAAATATTAATATATATAAAATGCTACGAGAGTTATCCTTTCGAGGCTCTCTATTTTCATCATTTTCATTATCGAGCTGCCTGATTACACTAAGAAAAATGATGAAAATAGGCTACTTTGAGAAGCGATAACTCTACATTGCCTTTTATATATATGAATATTTATATATGTATGCTAGTAGCGAGCATAAGTGGAGGTATCGGGGTATGTGTTAAATAAAAAATTGATTAAGTTGACATATATTTTAAAAAATAAAAATATAAGAATTACAAAAATAATGAAAGATAATTCTTTCAAAAGTAAAATTAAAATTTACACACAATATCAAAATTCCGTTTAAATAAAAACAAAACAAACAATATAACAATTAAAATAATTTTCAACTAAAATGAAATAATCAAATAAAAAGAAAATAATTATAAATGATACTTACCTATCTAAAAAAAATCAATATGAAACACACATCATTTTTGAGGTGCATATTTCATATATATGTATTTAAATAAATGTATTAATTTATACAAAATTAATATCAATTTATATATTTAAAAATTTGTCTAGTTTTTCACATATAATTTATAAAGATATTCTTTCTTAAGATCAACATTTGAATACAGAAAATCTCATATTTTCTCTCTCATTCAATTAAGAATGGAATCCATTTTCATTAATTATTCATATTAAAATAAAATAGAATAATACCCAACAAAACCATTTTCATTAATTACTCATATAAAACCAAAATAGAATAGAATAGAATAATACCTAGCAAAAATCAATCCCTATGAACTGCACAAAGCTCATTATGTTTTACAAAATATATGATATATGAAAAAATCATTGATTATGCTCTCCTCAACGAATCATTTACATCACGTCTTAATTTGACCATCTTTTATTGCCCAATATGAATATGATAATCAACTAATGTTAAATTCAATAACAGTCATATTTGATATCTTTGTTGTCAACTTCTGTGTTCACCTGCATAATTTATTTTAATCAAATCCTACACTTCTGTGTTCACCTGCATAGTTTATTTTAATCAAATCTTACATATTGATCTGGGTATTATCCTCTACTGATAAAATCTTTTAGATAATTGACCTGCATATTTTAGCTTGCAAAAGTGGGCCATGAAAATAAATCAGATTTCATTTTCTATTAGTTGAATTTGTCATTAGCACATTAATGCTTACAACTTTCAAGAACATGACTGAAAACCACCACCCAATAAACATAAATGTATTTTGTCTGTATATATTTGGAGGATGGGATGTATTTTTTCTAAGGGGTGGATCGACTTATACTTCCATAATACCATAGTAGCTAAAAAAATCCAAGGAGCAAATTGGCAAGGAAGATTTTTTTTAAATAAAAAGAGGAACTCAAAAAACACATAAAGCTAGAACTTAGCTAAAAACTGTTTTTTTTTTTTTTTTAATTTAAAGGTAATGAAATTGGATAGAGATAGAGAGAGTGAAGCGAAAGGAGATTTTTATATCATAAATTTATGAATATATATTTGTTATTAATTTTGAAAATAATGATTACATTAAATAATATTGCATAGTATGATGGTTCATTACTATATATTAATATATTGTAAGTGCATAGTTTCATTTTGAAGTTTAAATTATTAGTACTAAGTACAAAATATAAACTAACAAAAAATGGAACAATTCAACAATTCTTGTTGTTTGGAAGTATGCTATATCAGAGTCCTATAGGTCTTGGTGATGAAGTTTTTAGGGGAGATCATCTCCTAATTCAATCAATATACTTGGGACCATAATCAACTTCCCCCAAAAGATTAAAATCTTCCTCATCAAAATGTGGCTCCTCAAAATTTGTGATCCCTTTAAAATTTGGATGATCTCATCAAAGTCAATCAATTGATCTTCCTCAGCCTTACCTAATATTGTCAAATTTAATTCATCCATTTCAATATACACAAAATAAGTTCTACAATAATAGGAATTAACTATAGAAAACAAACGAAACAACAATCATAATTTTAATAATTGTCAATTGTAACTTACCTAACCTCAAGTTTTCTTCATCTTAGTTGCAATTATTGCAATGAATGTATTCAAACACACTCCAAGTGTGCTCACAACAAATGAACTACATGGCAAACCCAAATGGCACATCATCAATCATTGAAATTTTTTGGCCTCTTTATACCTAAAAAATACCACCATTGTGCTAAAAAAAATTTTTTTATTAAGATTGAATCATATACAATTTAGTCAAAACTTCAAAAACATAATCCTCTCATGGAAAATAAGAAATTATCAAAAAAATTGGACTCTACCTCACTTGAAGGCGGTCATGTACCTTCTATGATAGGCTTACTAGAGGAAAAATCCCTTGCTTGCTTATATATAAGTGACTCTTCCATGCATTTGAATAGGCCATTTATGACCTCTACATCATCTCAAAAGGAAATATTGTAGAATATCAATGGATCCAAATTGTATCCAACAACATGGAGGAGGTCTCATTTTGCAATCCCATCTATTATAAATTAGCTCTCACAATGGGATGCATGTGTCCCTATTATTCTCCATCCTAGTTCTAATCACCTCCTTTTCTCTACCCATGGCCTCATACAAATAGCAGATGGGGGATATCTACCCATCAAGTAGTCTCAAAAATATTACTAGAGGCTCTAAAATTGGACATTTGAACAAATATATCCCATCTCAAAACTTATAGAAAAACTTAATTTTTCATAATAATGTCATTCATCTAACTAGAAAAACTACATTTGGTGCACTCATTTGAAATGAAATTTGTTTCAAATTCATTTAATATTAGCAAAGCATTTGTAATGCAAGGAAGTGAGTAGTGAACCTCCTCACTATTGGTTGAAGGAGATTCTTGCCCTCTATGAAGATGTGCATCATACTCAACACCCTCATTTGATTGTAAATGAACTTCATAATAATATGAGACTTTTGTAAAACCTCCTCAACCCATTCAAGTTTTACAAATTCCTCTAGGGTCAAATCAATATTTTGTGTCATTCATGGGCTCCAACATAGTGGGATATAATTTGTCAATCAAGTGTTTTCCAATAGCAACACAAACAACAACATTATCAGTAATTATTTAGACCACATTCATCATCAAACAATTCAAACAAAACATTCATAGATGTGATCCATTCTAATGCATCTACGAATTTTAGGGAGATTATTTCAATGTCACATGAGACAAGGAAGTTGATAAAAGTATAGTTCTTTTTATATGTCTCCCCATCTAACATGACAATGCATCCAATATTTGCTCACTCCTAAAAAATTTCAACATCTCTCACATCATGTATTGCTTCATGCATACAAACCTAAAATCCTTATATCATAAGGCTTTCAACCCAATATTCAGAACTACTATGGCATCCACCATATATTGCTAGTATGAAGTCCTAGGAATACTAAATAGTAGACTAGAACCGTACCAAAAATTTCTAATGACCTTTGCTTGATAATGTACATTCTTCATCCACCCTACACTCTTTAAACTAGGTTGCAATCTTCATGTGGTTTGTTGCACGTAAAGAAGGGTTCAATGTTTCCCCCTCCTAGTGTTTGGTTTGGGAGCTAAAGAGCTAAGCTTAGATTGAGAATCTATCTCTATCTATTGTGATAGGTTTAACTCTTTTTTATGTTTGATATTATTTGTAAATAATTTAAGTGTATTGTTGTGCTTGTCCTTTCCTTTTTTACTTTACTCTTTGAATATGCTTCCATAGTATCTTGCATCCATAATGTAACATCCATGGAGAATTTTTTGTAAGGTGTTACATCATGATTGGTCTCTTTTACCAAATGTCATTTGAAGTAGTATATGCTTCTATTACATACATTCCCACAAAAATTTCACTTCACTTTGTTTGTACCTTCAATCAAAGTGTCATATATGCATATACAATGTCTTTCTCACATGGCACAATGATCAAATCTACAACAACAAGAAATGATATAAGTTTTTATATGCTTGAAAGTTACATTTTTTTCTTATCACTACTGCTTTTTTATATACCTATATCTCCAATGGAAAACTATCCAAATATATCATGCCTCCTTGTATGGGTGATCCCACAAAATTGGTTTACAATTCCATTGAGGAAGAAAAATTGCCAAAACGCTCCCATGAAATTTTTTTTGAGTTTTTCGGGGTTTGCTTGAAGAGGGGGTTCGAGCAAACCCAAAAAAGGGGTTCACTTGAATCCCCCTTTTTCCCTTCTCCCCCTCTTCTACCAAATTTCTGATTTTTTTTTTCCTTTTAAAGCTCGGGTTGAAGATGAAAATGGAGGAAACTTCATAGACCCAACTGGATGATGGTAGTCCTCGTAATGAGCTATCCATTGAATATAATTTTAATATGTTTTGGTTTGATTATATATTTTTTAGTTTAATTAAACATAGGTTTTTCACCGAAAATCAAGCTCTTTGTTCTGCACATGTGGAAAAATAGTAGATCAACAAAAATAATTGAAAAATATCTATGCACTAGATATTGATGTCCCTAATCCATACAAAAAAAAAAAGAATTTTGATACATACAAAACAAGTTATGTGTTAGCAAGTAAATCATGTCTAAATTGTAATTGGCTTGACTTTAAAACTTAATTAAGAAAAAAATACTCAATGAAATTCTATGAAACTAATTATATGCACTAGATATCATAGTTACGAATCTAAATTCGAAAAAAATAGAATTTTATCCTTCATAGAAAAAAATTTATGTGTTAGCAAATACACGTTACTCTTTAAAAATGGTGTTTACTGTTAAAAACTAGTTTTTGAAGGAGATGGAAAAAGAAATGCAATTTGATTTCAAAATTTTTTAAAAATATATATTTAGAATCTACAAACAAAATGTCACAAATCACTAGTTTGCATCATCTTCAAATTCCTCATGGTTTAGAAGCTATAGGTGCCCCAAAGTGGAGATTTAGTTAAAAAAATTAAATTCAATGTCTAATTTAGCCAAAAATTGTAAACCAGTATTGTGGGATCACCCATATACACTAAGGTATGCAAAAGAGTGATGATACAAAAGAGCAATCACTCTATATACCAAACCTTTTGATAAACCTCACCTCCCTCTATACTTGAAGGTATATGGAAGAGAGATGTGTGTGAGAGTAGAATGGTATGAAAGAGTAGAGTGGCATTGAAAGACATGACACGTGAAAGGTCTTGAGTCTATTTAATGACATACCTAATCACAAGGGGAAATCCAAAGCATGTAGGCATGGTCACTCCTTTGACATTTTGATATCCCATTGTGTTGGCTTATAGTCAAATAATAAAATATTGGTAAAAGAAAGATAACGATGAAAGAAAAAGAATAATAAGAGAAAATAGCTGCAAGAATCTACAATAATTTTATAACTTGAACCTCTATAGCTCTCAAGTATACCTTTGGGGCATCACTTCCCAAGGTTCAATAGAGCAATCTTGTTAAATGTTGTGTTCAACTCACTGTAGGGGGCCTTAAGGACTAATTTCTGCTAATATGTATATTAGATTCCTTACAAACATTAGTACTTCACAACAAAATAAAAAACATGTTGTTGGTGTTTAAATTTGCACCTTTGGAATGCGGATTTGAAATGGACAGCTATGCACAGATAAACGGCTCTTCGAATTAGGAGGGGAAGCTCCCTCTTGCTGATGGTGTTGAAAGAAAGTAAACTAAGAACTAAGTTGCCTATCTTTTTGATCAGCTAGAGCACAAGGTTTATAAAACACAAACAACGCAGCTGAGATTTTCTGATTTAAGAAATTCAACTATGACTAACTTAAGCTAAAGATGTTTCTAACTTCTCAAGTAATACGCAGAGCAAGAGAAACTAGAAATGAACAAGGTTGATTCTCTGACAAAGTGCTTCAATAAACTCTTTTCCAACAAACATCTACACACTTCAATGTAAGCTGAAATTAAGATCATAAAAGCATAACACAAATAATGGAAATCTGAGACATTATACCAAGGCAAAGGAGGCTCATGATTTTATTTCTCAAACTTCTGGAACAAAGATTATCCTAACACATGCACGAAACAAGAACTTGCAGCTAAAGAGGCTTGCAAACTTGTTCTTACACAAAAGGGACAATGATTACAACAACTACTTGTTGGCTAAAAGAGACTCAACAATTCGCTATCATAAACACAAGTGAATTGACACTGAATAACAACTTGCTGGCTAAAAGAGACTCAACAATTTTCTATCACAATAACCGTTAAAGAAAACTAATGAGAAAAGGCTCTTATTTATAAGCAAGCAGAGGAGTAGGGAACCCTATAATCTCCTTGCTTTTACAATCTAGGGCTTGCTCAGCAAGCAAGCTTTATTTCTAAATCTAGAAAGAAGATAACATCTAACACCTAAGAAAGCGGGAAAAGCAGGAAACACCAACTATTACATTTATCTTCTTTCTCTTCAAAGAATGGATAAGAATTGCTCCAAGAATAGAAAGAAAGTGGAAAGAAAGCTTCTAGAAGAAAGCTACATTAAATCTCAATCATATCCACTAAAAAGCAGGAAATTGTGTCCCGGTCAGGTGCATTGATACCATCTAAGGCAATATTTTGATTCTCCAAGATCTCCTCGCCTTCTATGATCAAACTTAGAGAATCCTTCACTTCTTCAACTGCTTTATGAGTTTTTTTCTTGAAAAAAATTGCTGCCCCAAAAGGTGACTCACAAATTGATAACTTGGCGGCTCTGCAACTTTATGTTTCTGACACCTCTCTTGACTTCCAATAGAAGAGTATTGCACAACTCTTTTTTGATACCTTTCCTTTTCCTCATATCACCACTCCTCATGTTCTTCAGCTGAGATGATGAAGTTTTGATATAGTGCTAATTTGGTCTTAAACTTGAGGGGAGTGTACTCCATATTGAAAACCTTGAAGAATGACTGTAAACTCGCCTATGTTCAGACAAGTTTTGAGCAACTTTCTATTTTTAGAATGTTGGTTTTTCGTCTTCAAACGGACAATTTTTTGGAAATTTTTCTGAGATATGGGTTTTGCTTAGAATTTCGTTGCAATATAACGCAAATCGTCTATTTTTGAAAATTTTGAATTTAGACTGAAAAAGCAGCAAACCCTAATTTCTTCAATTTTTCACCAAAAAAGCTAGCACCTGGGTTTTGTTCAGAATACAAGTAGAAATGGACCTAGTTGATCAAATTTGAAAAAGACTGATGGCTGATCGAAAAAGCAGCCAACCCTAGAATTTGAAATTTTCTTGAAAAAGTTGTGATATGGGTTTTCTTCAGAAGACTGTTTTGAGATGACCCAAATGATCAAAATTTGCAAACTCTGAAGATTTCACTGACATGCAAGGAAAAAGCAGCTGCTGCAACTTGATGAATTTCCCCAAAAATTCTTCAAAAGAATGAGATGAAGAAACCCAGATGGCTGAAAATTAAAAATCTTTGACCTTCTCCTTCAAAAATTTGATCTTTTGGATGAAAAAGCATAAAAAAACAAGGTCTTATGTTGCTGGTCTGAAAATTATTCATGAAAATCAACAACCTTGAGCTCTTGAATCTTGAAATAAAACCTCAAAGTTGCTGCTCCATTTTTCTTCTTTGGAAGCCACCTGCAAAAATGATGAAAAATGAAAGGAAGAGATATCTTAAATAGATTTAGGGCTTGAAATAGATTTGCTTTCTTTTGCTTTAATCTTCAAACCCTAAACATGGCTTGTTCAATGAATTTAGACATTCATCTTTCCCTTTCCATTTTGAATCTTTTGAAAACTTTGAAAATTTCACTAAGGCATTGTAAGTTGGGTGCCCTTCTTGGCTAGGGGTGCTCATTTGCTTCAGAGTTAGCCATTTTTTCGAGAATTTTCAACTTTTCTTCCATTTTGACCCCTGGTTTGACCTCAATCTCCGGCTTCTAGATTGATCTGATGAACGAGCTGGATGATTCATCGCGTAGCTTGACTGATTCTAAGAAGATTGTTCTGAAGGCACCTCTGGCGAAAAACTTCGTTTTGACCTTCAAATTCATGGGAGCCTATTTCCTCCAGGGGCTCTGAACTTTCACAGTGTTAGCCATTTTTGCATGATTTTCAAGTTCTTCATTTCCCTTTGATCTTTTGATGAAATCTTGATTCTGGGAGCTACGTTGATCTGATTGACTGGCTGACAAGTTCACTGGATAGCTTGGATGAAACCAACAAGATGATCTTAGACGCTTCATTGATGAATTCCATCATCTCAGAGCTCAAAATCTTGGGCGTCCTTTCTCTCTAGGGGCACTCAACTTGACCAGACTTAGCCATTTTTATGATATCTTCGCCACTTTCTCTTCTACAAGTGATCCTACCTGATCTGGTGTTCCGGAGCTCAGATTGATTGATGGTTGGGCTTGTCGCGAAGCTGAGAAGATTTTGGAGGGGGCTCTTTAGGAGTTACTTCGCCAAAAATTTAGATTTGGGCCTTCAAAAGCTTGGGCGCCCTTTTTCACCAAGGGCGCCCAAGTTCACCAGACTTAACCATTTTTCTTTTTTCTTAAGTTTTCAACTTTTCTTCAATTTTGACCCCTGGTTTGATCCTAATTTCTGGATGTTTGGATGATCTGATGGAGGAGCTGAATAATTCATCACGAAGCTCAACTGATTCTGAGAAGATCACCCTGGAGACACTTTTGGCTAAAAACTTCAATTCGACCTTCAAATTCATGGGAGCCCATTTCCTCGAGGGGCTCTGAACTTTCACAGTGTTAGAAACTTTTCTGTATTTTCTTCTCTGCTTTTGACTGACTCTTGTCAGACCCTCTATTCCGCCTGCTGGATCTGGTGGTTGCCATCTCCGATTGACGTGCCGGTGATCTCATTGGAAAGCATGATCAATTCTGAGGAAGTCACCTTGGGGGCTATAATGGCAAAATCATCCATTTGGGCCTTTGAAATCATCAGTGCCCTTCTCTTCTAGGGGCGCCCATTTGCTCCAGACTTAGAATATTTTTCATTAGATTTTATCTTCAAGTTTAAACCTTCATTCTATATCTTCACCTCGATTTGGATTTTCCAGAGAACGACAAGTCAGATGCTCTGACAAAGACACCCGTTGTGAAGCTGTCTGAATTTTGGAGAGATTGAGCACATTTGCAAACCCTTATTGTTGAGTTAGGCCCCTCAAAAAGTTGGGCACCCTTGGGCACCAGGGGCACTGAAAGTTCCCAGAGTTAGAAAATTTTCTGATATTTTCATGATTTTCACTGCCTCTTGTTTGAAACTGCTTCGTTTGATCTCAAATTTCGGGTGACTAGATGATCTGTTGACTGCACTACCGAGCTCGCTGTAGAGCTGGAAGGATTCTAAACAATTTTGTTTGGGAGCTCAAACCGTAATTTCACCATTTGATGCCCTAAAAAGATGGGCGCCTATTCTCTCCTGGGGCGCCCATGACAAGCAAACTTAGTCAAAATCTGGTAGATTTCACCTTCCTTCTTCATTCAACATGCATGTTCATCATTTCATCTTTTTTTTGATGCTTGATCATTGAATCTGACACCTGGCAGCCGACTGACCTCCATCGATGACTTTGGAGCTCCTGAAATGCTTCTAAAAAAGCATAATAGACCCACTAGGGAAAAACTGATCTTTTTGAAATTCTGACTGCACCAGCCTGATATGGAAGTATTTTGAGCCAATCAAAATCAGTTTGAACTCTATCAGACCAAATTTTTATTTTTAGAAAGTTTTGCCAGTATCCGTTTCGAAAGAAACCCAGAAAAACCTAGAAAAAGGTTACTATTTTTAGGAAATTTCTAAAAATAGCAGTTTTCCTAAAAAGTAGGGATGAAAAAACTGAGATCTGGGTTTTGTAGATTAGGTCGCTCTGAGCAGACCCAGATCATCAGATTTTGGGAATTTCACATTTTGACCCCTCATGCAAGACAAGCACACCCAAATTTTGACCCTTTTTTGACAGATTTAACAAGACTTTTACTCATTTCTTCAAAATGTATAAGTGTAACAAAAATTTTAATTTTGGGGTACAACACATGTATAATTTTAGACTTGATAACTACAAACTTTAACCTTAACCTTAAACTTTGAAAAATATGATATAAGCCTTTTTTATTTTATTTTAAATCCAATTAAAACACTCAAAAAATTCAACATTTAAAATTATGGTTAGATTTTTTTTGTTTTAAAAAACCTAACTCTAAGCATAGTTAGAATTAGATTTTTTTAAATATTAAAAATTTACAATGACTAGAAATACTTTAAAAAAAAAAGAATATTTAGAGTAGTTACAATTAGAACTCTTTTGATTTTAAGAAAAATTCTCTTTCATCTTAAATGTTGAAAAATCAATATTTAAAATTTTAATGTTTAATTTTTTTAATTTTGTAATAAATAAAATAAACCATTAAAAAATTAAATAAAAAATCTGACCAAAAAAAAACTTCTAACAATCATTGAATGTGAACTTGAAATCCTAAATGTTGTGTCATAAAAATTTCCTTGCCACAATAAGATGAAATTATTATAATCAGACGTATAAGTTGATTCAAACTTCTTTATCCTTTACTTGTTCAAAGAGTTTTAAAATGGAATTCACTTTTAAGGTCTTCATAAATGTGTGACTCATCTTTCTAGAAGTTAGTCATTGTTTATGATTAAATATTCTTTCATTTTTACTATTCTTTTTAAGCATGTTTTAGACATATATCTGATCATCACACTCTTGTGACTATTTCTCAATTTAACAAATAAGTTTGTATGAACTAATCAATATTTAGGTTATATCTGAAATCTTTATATGAATTATATCTCTTTCATGACATTCTTAAATAAGTTTGAAATTTGAACTACTACCTAAATGCATTCTAATATAATTGGAGTGGATTTGCAACATACACTATTGTTGAAAATCGCAAATAGAACTCCATAAATAGAATGTAGCATGGAAGAATTATCTATAAATTTAATTTAAAATAGACTCAAATAATGCAAAACTAAATTATATTTTACTATATTTAAGTCACAAATGTGTCTACTTTAATTTAGTCGCTTAAGAATAGTGCCTCCATTCCTTATATTTATATTGATTATTTTAAAAAAATAAAACAATAAAAAAATGAATGATACTCTTAAAGCTTGATCTATTGCCTTGTATATATTGTTGATGGAACTATCATAGAATAAATGAAAAGAAACAATTGTAGAAACTAAAAACAATTGAAAGACAAAAAATACATAGACAAGAAAACACAAAAAATTTATAGTGGTTCACCAACTGGTTACATCCACTTTCAGCAGGGGAAAACCTTTATTAAATTCTATTTTCCAGTACACCATATGCTACAACATAGAACCGACTTCATCAAGAGAGAGTTTTTACATTTACAAGTTTTAATAATAGCATGCCTTCAAGAAGGAAGGTGAAGAGACATGGTAAAGAAAATGGCCAAAAGAACCATTGGGATTCACAAACCCAACAATTTCCCACTTTAAACCCAATGAGTGTTGCAACATACCAGTCATTCCCCTGCTTGGTTCTTATTGTCACTTCTTTAGAATACCGAGAGAAGCTCTACAAAATTCAAACTTCTCCCTTGGTACTACCTTTGTCAATGCATCCATCGAGTAAGGGTTCACTTTAGTATCAATTTTATCCACTTGCAACTTACCCTCATTAAGAACAAGTCGAATAAAATGATATCTCAAGTCTATATGCTTAGTTCTATTATGAAAAACAAAATTCTTGGCCAATTGAATAGCGTTGTTGTCACAAAACAAAGTGAAAACAAATTGTTTACATAACAATTCGCCCAATAACTGTTGTAACCATGTCATTTCCTCTGCTCCTTCAATGAGAGCAATGTATTCTGCCTCAATAGATGAGAGTGCAACCACCTGTTGCAATCATGAAACCTAGCTAGTAGTAGCCTTGAAAAATGTAAACACTTAACCAATATTAGACCTCAATTTTTCCAAATCTCCAGCCATATCTGAATCAACATATCCTCATAGCTGAGTGTCCTTACCTCTAAAACATAAAACATGATCTGAGGTACCTTTCAAGTACTGTAAAATCCACTGAACCGCCTGCCAATGAGTTTTACCCAGATTACTCATAAATCTTCTCACAACTCCCACTACATGAGTAATATCCAAACAAGTACAAACCATGGCATACATGAAACTCCCAACTGTTGATGAATACATAACACCTTTCATCTGTTCTTGATCTTCTTGAGTTTTTGGACACATAGTTGAAGATAAACGAAAGTGATCAGCCAATGGAGTACTAACAGACTTGGCATTCGTCATATTGAACCTATCCAAAACTTTGGAAATATATTTTTCTTGAGATAATATAATTTCTCTCCTTTGTCTATCCCTAACTATTTGCATCCCAAGAATCCTCTTCGCTGCCACTAAATATTTCATGGAAAAACGTTGAGCCAAATGTTGCTTCAATTCATGAACTATCCTCACACTAGTGCTAGTAACCAAAATATCATCAACATAAAGAAAAAGTATAACAAACTCACTATTAGCAAGCTTCTTATAGTAAACACATGGGTCTAATTCACAACAAATAAAATGTTGTTGAGTCATGAAGCTATCAAATTTAAGATATCACTACCTCAGGGCTTTCTTGAGCCCATACAAACTCAGCTTCAATCTATAATACAAATGCTCCTGACCTTATTTAATGAAACCTTCAAGGTGCTCCATATACAACTCTTCAATATCCCCATGAAGAAACATTGTTTTGACATCAAGTTGCTCAAGTTCAAGATCCCATATAGCTTCCATGCCCAACACAACACGAATTATAGTCATTTCCATAATTGGTGAAAAAATATCATTAAAATCAATCCCCTTTTTCTAATCAAAACCCTTCACAATCAATTTGGCCCTATAGCGTTTATTGTCTCCATCTTCTTCTTTCAATCGATATACCCATTTGTTCTTGAGTGGTTTCGATTTGGTGGAAGAGTAACCAAATCCCATGTATCATTTGTGCTCAATGACTCCATTTCATCTTGCATAGCCTCCATCCATTTCACTGAGTTTTCATCTTTACAAGCCTGTTTAAATGTTATAGGCTCTGACTGATCAGAAAGCAGTAGTTCATAATCATCATATTTTGTTGAACGCCTTTTCTCCCAGTAGATCTTCTTAATTGAGCAGCATGTTGTTGCAATGTATTGTCCAAGCTTAATCTATGTAATTGATTTTGAACATGATCTATATCAGACTATAAATTACCTCCAATATTTATCCTTTGCACATCAAAACTTCCCTGTTCTTGCATATTTCTTCCAATCCGAGCATGTGAAAACACATTATGGCCAATGCTATGTTCTCTGTCCTTAATTTGTGATGGAAATGACAGCGTTGAAATGTGTGAAGGTTGTGTGGAATTGAAATGAGAAGATTGTGTTTGAAGAAAACCTTGTGAAGGCTACACAAAAGCTTGAGGAGGTGGCACATCAACAAATAAAGGCTACATTTGAATTGATGAAGACTGCGTAGAACATTCTCCTCCAATGTCACCCTTGATTCTGCCTTACATTCCATTTCAAAAAACTGTGAATTCAAAAAGGGAATTGGACGGTCCAATAACGAGGGTGATGCATCAATCAAAGGCTACGATTAAACATTAGGTAGAGATTGTGTTGAATAGGGTAGAGGCAACGAGGAAGTAATAGGAGGGAAGCTAAGGGTAAAGGGTTGTGTGGCATTTACTAGAGGTAGTGTTTAAACATTTGGTGTCTGCATAACATTTCCCAATGGCATAGAAATAGGGGGAGACTGTGAATGAACAGATTTGATATGTTTAGGACCATTATCAAACAAGTCAACATCTATATATGTATTTGAAGATGTGCTATGTTTTTGCAAACATGGGAAAAAAATTTCATTAAAAACATCTCGACTGTGGATAATTTTTTTCGCAATCAAATCCCAAAGTTTGAAACAAAATTGATCCTCATCATAACCAATGAATATGCACCTCTTTGATTTGGGATTGAGTTTTGTTCGCTGCTCCTTAGAAATATGCGCAAAAGCTTCATAGCCAAACACACGCAAATGATTGTAAGAAATGCATTTCTCAAGCCATCTCTCCTCCAGAATATCAAAATCCAACTAAGATGAAGGAGCTCGATTGATCAAATACACCAATGTATTACAAGCCTTTGCCCAAAATTCTTTCCCCAATCTGACATCAGAGAGCATACACCGAGCTCGCTCAAGAATCATTCGATTCAACCTCTCAGCTGCACCATTTTTTTGAGGGGTGAAAGGAACTACTTTAATTTTGTGTATGTCATTATCTGCACAAAAGTTGTCAAATTCCAAAGAGGAAAACTCTCCACCATTATCTATTTGTAGGCATTTAATTTTGTGCCCAATCTGATTTTCAACCATAGCCTTAAAAGTTTTAAATTTTGAAAACACCGCTGATTTTCTATTCATCATATAAATCCAAACTTTTCTAGTGATATCATCAAGAAAAGTAGCAAAATAATTAGCATCTCCAATGGAGGTTACCTCTGTTGGACCGAAAACATCCGAGCGCACAAGCTCCAAAGGTGTAGACTTCCTATCATGACCAAACTTCAAGAAGCTAGTCTGACTTTGTTTGTCATAAAGACAATGCTCACATAATTCCAAATCAACAGATTTTAGGCTAGGAAGTTGATCCCTTTGAAGCATGACTTCAAGCCCCCTTTTGCTCATATGTCTGAGCCTCTTATGCCAAAGCTACGAAACACTATCCACAACTATCATTGCAACTCCCATGTAACCATGTCACTCTAAAACATAAAGATTACCCTCTAAAACATAAAGATTACCCAATTTGTTGCCTTTTGCAAACACCAAGAAACCCTTGGTTACTTTCCAAGTATCTAAAGAAAATTTGACATCACACCCTTGAGCATAAAGTTGGCTCGCTGATATTAAATTATGTTTCAGCATAGGAACATGTCTCACATCTTTCAAAATCCATTTATTTCCATTTTTCAAAGACAGCATCACATTAACTTTTCCTACTATTTCACATTCTTTATTATTGCCAAGAAAAACTCTACTGAACTTACCTTCTTGGTAGTTTGTGAAAACACCCCGACATGGAGTGGTATGAAAAGAGGCACCGAAATCGAGCACCCACGAGTCTATAGTAGTGTCATTCGCTGATAAAATCAAAACACCATCATTTTTATCATATGCAATGTTTACTTCATTATTGCTCACCTTGTCTTGTGCCTTTTTGTAGTTCCAACAATTCTTTTTTGTGTGACTTGGTTTTCCACAAAACCAACAACCACCATTTCTACCCTTGGACTTTGATCTTGGAGCAAATTTAGACCTCCTTCTGTTATGATTTTTGCCTCTATCTTGACTCCTTCCCCTATTTCCAGTACTTACAACAGTCAAAGTATCACTGAATGAGGGTTCTTGATTTTTTTTCATGTCTTCACTAAGAAGTGTGGCTGCAACATCATCAAATTTTAGTTTACTTTTGGCAACCATTAAAGTGCTAATTGCCATCACAACCCCTTCCCAGTTGGTCGGTAAAGAACATGAACTGCTTTGATTTCATCATCTAAATTGATACCACTGAAATCAATTGGGTGACCAAGGTATTGAATTCGTTGAGGTGATTTGAAATGAGCCCACCTTCTCTCATTTTAAAATTGTATATCTTCTTCATAATGAGTACCTTGTTTGATGTCGATGCCATCTTCCACATGTCAGAGAGTTTATCCCAAAGCTCTTTCGTTGTCTTCTCTGTTGAAACATTGAACAGAACATTGTTAGACATCGAAAGAAAAATAGTGGCCCTTGCTTTTCTATCCATTTTCTCCCACTCTTCGACCGACATCGAACCTTTACCTTTGGTTTTTCCAATTAATGTGAGTGAGATATCTTGCTTAATCAGCAGTGATTCCATATGTACCTTCCACAATCTGAAGTTTTTCCCTGCGAACTTCTCTATCTTCCATTTATCTGCGTCATCCATTATTCTAGAAATTCTTCACCGATTTCCAAAAAACCATTTCAGCATTAAGCTTCTTCACCAGGCTCAAATACCAATTGTTGATGGAACTATCACAGAAAAAATGAAAAGAAAGGATTGTAGAAACTAAAAACAATTAAAAGACAAAGAATACACATATGAGAAAACACAAATTTTTTATAGTGGTTCACCAACTGGCTACATCCACTTTCGGCAGGGGAAAATCTTTATTGAATTCTATTTTTCAGTACACCATATGCTACAGCATAAAACCACTTCATCAAGAGAGTTTTTACGTTTACAAGTTTTAATAATAGCATGCCTTCAAGAAAAAAGGTAAAGAGACATGGTAAAGAAAATGGCCAAAAGAACCATTGGGATTCACAAACCCAACATATATAACCATACCTAGATTGAAAGGTTGGTTAGAATCCATGCTTGTAAAGAACACATACCCTTAACCCTTGTGGTTTGACCCTGTGCATTCCCCACTCTTGGCTACCATTTTTTCCTACATGGTTCACTTGGAAGTATTTACAAAACAAGATTTATAAAAATAACAAATAAATGAATAGCAAAATCCTAGCCATGATAACAACTTATCAATTAAAAATGCATACATAGCAACCCATAAAGCACGACTAGCACAGATAAGTCAGAGCAAAATAATCCAATTCTAATTCTTATGATTGCATACCGAAATAATTGAACCTAAAATATTATATTTATACAACATCTCAACATCTCTGGTCAGAATTTTATTTTGAAATATTCATCAGCAGATTTTTTTGGGCATACGTCCAAACTAGATTTGATTATTTAATCATTGCTCCCCTTTTTTGTTTTGAGACAACACTAAGTCAATGAGAGGTGGGTTTGAAACACTGTATCATACAATTTCAGTTGACTGCTTAGATGTGTGTAGAAGCCTTAAGAAATTAGAAATTATACTGTTATTTTAATCAAATCTTTACATATTGAGCTCGATATTATCCTCTCTAAAATATTTTACATAATTCACCTGCATATTTAAGCTTGCAAAAGTGGGCCATGAAAATCAATCAGATTTCATTTTCTATTAGTTGAATTTGTCATTAGCACATTAATGGTTACATCTTTGAAGAACATGACTGAAAATCAGCACCCAATAAACATAAATGTGTTTTATCTATATATATTTGGAGGATGGGATGTATTTTTTCTAAGGGGTGGATCAACTTATACTTCCATAATACCATAGTAGCTAAAAAAAATCCAAGGAGCAAATCAGCAAGGAAGTTTTTTTTTTTTTAAATAAAAAGAGGAACCCAAAAAACACAAAAAGCTAAAAATTGTTTTTATTTAATTTAAAGGTAATGAAATTGGATAGAGATAGAGAGGTGAAGATAAATGAGAGTTCTATATTATAAATTTATGAATATATATTTGTTATTGATTTTGAAAATAATGATTATAGATGGTTCATTATCATATATTAATATATTGTAAGTGTATAGTTTGATTTTGAAGTTTAAATCTTTAAATTTACTACAACATAGTCTATTAGTATTAAGTACAAAATATAAACTAACAAAAAATGGAACAACTCAATAATTCTTGTTATTTGGAAGTATGGTATGTTAGAGCCTTATAGGTCTTGGTGGTGAAGTTCTTAGGGGAGATCTTATCCTAATTCGATCAATATTCTTAGATCGTAATTAGCTTCCCCCAAAGGATTAAGATCTTCCTCATCAAAATGTGGCTCCTCAAAATTTGTGATCCTTTTAAAATTTGGATGATCTCATCAAGGTCAATTGATTGATCTTCCTCAGTTTTACCTAATATTGTCAAATTAAATTCATGCATTTCAATATACACAAAATAATTTCTACAACAATAGGAATTAACTATAGAAAATGAATGAAAACAACAATTATAATTTTAGAAATTGTTAATTGTAACTTACCTAACCTCAAGTTTTCTTCATCTTAGTTGCATTTATTGGAATGAATGTATTCAAACACACTCCAAGTGTGCTCACAAACAAATGAACTGCATGGCAGGCCAAATGGCACATCATCATTCATTGAAATTTTTTGGCCTTTTTGCCTAAAAAATCCTACCATTGTGCTAAAAAAACATTTTTATTAAGATTGAATCATCTACAATTTAGTCAAAACTTCAAAAACATAATGATCTCATGGACAATAAGAAATTGTCAAAAAACTTGGACTCTACCTCATTTGAAGGTGGTTCTACCTTTTATGACAAGCTACTAGAGGAAAAATACCTTGCTTGCTTATATATAAGCAACTCTTCCACACATTTGAATAGGCCCTTTATGACCTCTACATCATATCAAAAGGAAATGTTGTAGAACAATATAGATCCAAATTTTATCCAACAACATGGAGGGGAGTTTCATTTTAGAATCCCATCTATTATAAATTAGCTCTCGCAATGGGGATGTACTTGTCCCTATTATTCTCCATCCTAGTTCTAATCACCTCCTTTTCTCTACCCATGGCCTCATACAAATAGCACATGGGGATATCTACCCATCAAGTAGTCTCAAGAATCTTACTAGAGGTTCTAAAATTGGACAAACAAATCTATCTCATCTCAAAAATTATAGAAAAACATGATCCATCACAATTATGCTATTCATCTAAATAAAAAAACTACATTTGGTACACTCATTTGAAATGAACATTTGTTTCAAATTCATTTTTTATTAGAAAAGGGTTTGTATTGCAAGGAAGTGAGTAGTAGACCTCCTCACCATTGGTTGAAGGATATTCTTGCCCTCTATGAGGATGTGCTTATACTCAACACCCTCATGTGATTGTAAAGGAATTTCATAATAATGTGAGCCTTCTGCAAAACCTCCTTAACCCATTCAAGTTTTCCATATTCCTCTAGGGTCAAATCAAGATTTTGTGTCATTCATGGGCTCCAACATATTGGCATATAATTTTTCCATCAAAATTTTTCCAATTGGCAACACAAACAACATTATCCATAATTATTTCTAGACCACATTCATCATCAAACAGCTCAAACGAAATATTCATAGATGTGATCCATTCTAATGCATTTATCAATTTTAGGGAGATTATGTCAATGTCACATGAGACAAGGAAGTTGATGAAAGCATGGTTCTTTCTATATGTCTCCCCATCTAACATGACAATGCATCCAATATTTGCTCACTCCTAGCAATGTTCAACAACAACATCTCTCACATCATGTATTGCATCATGCATACAAACCTAAAGGCCTCATATCATAAGGCTTTCAACCTAATATTTAGAACTATTATGACATCCACCATATATTGCTAGCATGAAGTCCTAGGAATACTAAATAATAGACTTAAAACATACCAAAAATTTCCAATGAAATTCTTTGCTTGATCATGTACATTCTTCCTCCACCCTATACTCTTTAAACTAGGTTATAATGTTGATGTGGTATGGTGTGTAAAGAAGGCTTCAATATTGCCCCCTCCTAGTGTTTGGCTTGGGAGCTAAGAATTAGGAGTAGATCAAGAAGATCTATCTACATCTACTATGATAGGTTTAACTCCTTTATGATGTTTGATGCTACTTGTAAAGAATTTAATTGCACTTTTGTGCTTTTCCTCACCTTTTTGACTGTACTCTTTGAATACGCTTTCACAGTATCTTGCACCCATAATGTAACATCCATAGGGAATTTTTTGTAAGGTGTTACATCATGATTTATCTCCTTTACCAAATGTCATTTGAATTATTATATGCTTTTATTACATACATTCTCACAACAATTGCACTTCACTTTGTTTGTACCTTCAATCAAAGTGTCATATATGCATATACATTGTATTTCTCACATGACATGATGATCAAATCTACAGCAACAAAAATGATTTGATTTTTTATATGCTTGAAAGTCATATTTTTTCTTATCACTACTGCCTTTTTATATACATATATCTCCAATGGTAAACAATCCAGATAAATTGTGCCTCCTTGTATACACTAAGATATGCAAAAGAGTGATGATACAAAAGAGTAATCACTTTATATACCAAACCTTTTGATAAACCTCACCTCCCTCTATACTTGAAGGTATGTGGAAGAGAGATGTGCACAAGCAAAATTTTCATGACAATTATTTATTTATAATTGCCCTTCAAATGTTAACATATTATAATATATATATAAATTTTCAGAAATTTTGATAATATACTTAGCATAATTTCTCTTTTATATGATATAGTCTTATTAAAAATTTTATTGTATTTAATGAAAAAATGTATAAATATCCTAGGATAATTCAATTGAATAATAAATGTTAATGTTTCTTGACCAATATTTAAATTCTCTTCAAATAAGTCCAAAATTACAATGAAGAAACTTTAAAAGTACCTTCAGGAGAAATATCATTTTCAATGCAACATATATATATGAAATGATTATAATTAATCCATGGAACTGCAAATGTTGCAGTTGTCTTTATCAATCACATAAGTTGATTCCAACTTCTTTATTCTTTATCTCTCGCAAGAGTTTTAAAATGGAATTCACTTTTAAGGTTGCCATAAATCTGTGACTAGAATATTTATGGAAGTTAAGTCATTGCCGATGATTAAATGTTCTTCATTTTTACTATTCTTTTTATGCATGTTTTAGACATATATCCAATCTTCTCACTCTTCTTTAAGTGTGACTATTTCTCTATTCAATAATTAAGCTTGTGTAAACTAGTCATTATTCAGGCTATATCTGAAATCTTCATATGAATTCTACTTCTTTCATGACATTCTTAAATAAGTTTGAACTTTGAACCACTACCTAAATGCATTCTAATATAATTGAAACAGATCTGCGACACGTACCATTGATAATAGTCGCAAATAGAAATCCATAAATAAAATATAACATAAAAGAATTATCTATAAATTTAATTTAAAATAGATTCAAATAAGAGACAAAACTAAGATATATTCAACCATATTTAAGTAACAAATATATCTACTTTAATTTAGTTAAGAGTACTCCCTCCATTCGTTATGAATGATACTCTTAAACCCTGTCATACCTATTACTTTGTGCATGTAACCATACCTAAATTGAAAGGTTGTTTAGACTCCATGCAAGACCTATAAATGCTTGTACTGCAAGGTTACTTACAGCCTATGCTCTACTCTACCTATAAGAACACATACCCTTAATCCCTGTGATGTGACCCTATGCATCCCCCACTCTTGGCTGCCATTTTTAACTACATAGTACACTTTGGAAGTATTTATAAAACAGGATTTATAAGAATAACAAATCAATGAACAGCAAAATCCTAGCCATGATAACAACTTTGTAATTAAAAATGCATACAGAGCAACCCATAAAGCACGACTAGCACAAATAAGTTAGAGCAAAATTATCCAATTCCAATTCTTATGATTGCATACCGAAATAATTGTACCTAAAATATAATATTTATACAACTTGAAACATCTCAACATCTCTTTTGTCAGAATTTTATTTTGATATATTCATCAGCAGTCTTTTTTGGGCATACGTCCAAACTAGATTTGATTATTTATTCATTGCTCCCCTTATTGTTTCGAGAGAATAATTACTAAGTCAATGAGAGGTGGGTTTGAAATGCTGTATCATACAATTTCAGTTGACTGCTAAGATGCCTGTAGAAGTCCAGGTGTAAAGCTGCCATTCAGAACCCTTCCCCGCTCCTGGGCAAGAAGTTGCAAATGTTTTACTTTCTTTATCCAATATTAAAAAGAATTTGCAATGATCGATACCAACTCGGATTCGGAAAGATTAGAGTTTTTTTATTCTAAAATTCCCATAGTTCATCCCCCAAAAACAATTTCGGATGCAATTCTCTCATAAATACAAAAAGGCTTTCAAGATTATGCAATGATAGATGGTCATTCAACTCTTTTGGCAGCTTTGGGTCCCTAAAATTCTTATAAGAGTTTTCAAATCAAGTTAAAAATAGAGTTTTTAAGTTTTCAAATTTTCATTAGATTAAAGGGTATCGAATGTAAAAGAGGAGGAGGATTCAAGAATTATTATTATAGACAGAAGTATTGACTGAAAAAAATTATATATAATTGTGTTTTGTAAGATATCAAGATTATTTTATAACTACAAGAGGACAAGAGGATGAGAAGAATTAAGAATTAGTATTGTAGGCAGAAAAGCATAGTTTGCAGCTTCAGACTCAGACTCAGACTCAGACTCAGACTCAGAGAGTACTTGCAAAAACTTGACAACTTAAAAAAATACTTAATTTTTTTGAAAAAATCATATTTAAAAAAAATAATGCAAAATACAACTACAAAATGTATCAAATGAGTTTGGTGGGGTTTTACAGGCAACACACTGACAGAATCAAGAGGCAGCACCCCCAATTGGGTCGAGAGACAGCACCCCTTACAGGGTCCGAGGGCAGCGCAAATAAAAACCTTCAAAACTATACGAACCTTCATGACACACCATTTTCATAATTTTTAAGAAGGCGAATAATAATACTTATAAAGTCATAAAAAAGGAGTTTTTGGAGTGTTTAATCCAGGTTTTATACTGCAATTTTTATATTGTTGGTGCAACAAATCAAGGGGAAAAACTCGCAGTTTTTTCAGGGGTCTCAGCAAGTTTTTCCAAAATATCTTGTGAGTACAGTGAAACAAAAATTAAAAAACTCGTGAGCCCCCAAACTATGGGCAAAAGCATTGACTGTAAAAAGTATATATAATTGTGTACAATAAGAATCGATTCAAGAATTAATATTATAGAAAGAAACATTCACCGGGAAAATTTATATATAATCGTATACCTAAAGAGCTAAAGCTTATCAAATACATCAAATACAATTATCTTATATCTCATATATACGGATAACAGTGTTTGACTCAAAAAATTATATATAATTCTATACCATAAAACCTTCGATAGGTTTTTCTTTACAAAATTTATAACAGAATCATCTTTCAATAGAGTACAGAGACATAAACCTTTAGTAGCCTGTTGGTTGCCTTGCAATTTCCTTTACAATAGGTCGTCACCAGCTAATCAACTTGAAAAGAAGGCAACAAACTCTTTGTATATTTCTAGAATCTTCTAGAATCCTATACTTCTATTACTCTCCACAAATTTGCACAACATTAAACTCTGTTTGGGAAAATTCACGAGCTACCATAAGCAAACTTTACATACACTTTATGGACAAGCAGGTAGCAAGTGATACTATTATCTGTTTTCAGATAAAAGCGTCTGCAGCATCTAGATCACATTTTGTTCAAGTGGACCCTTGCAATCTGTAGTCTTTGTAGATTAATTATCAGGTGGACCTTTTCAATGTCTTAATTTTGATCAAATATCCTTGAATCATTATAAACCTGCTTTTAGGTAACAAAAACTTAAAAATGAAGTTTCCATGCAGCCAAGCCAAAATGACTCTTCAAACTTAAGCTTGCCTGGTTGTTGCCAATCAAGCATTATGACTTTTGAGTGTGGTCCAATGCTCAAGCAATACGTTTTTTGAGTCTGGTCCAACCAATATGACTTCTGAGTTACAGTGCCAATAACAGTAATTAGCATCATGGTAACAAAATTTAAGCTATTTGAATCACAGCTCATCCCTTTTCTCAACAGGGATAAGAAACGACACTGTGACCAACCAAATGACTTTCACTGAGAAAAGCTGGTTGCTTTGTAACACATCACCTGTTTTTTTTTCATAAGAGAATTTTTATCATCCACAAGTTTGATTGTTATGTAAAATATAGGAGCACAAACCTATGCTGATACTATATCAGCTCTTTGAAATTCATATGAAAATTTATTTAGTAGAGAGTTAGCAATGGGCCTGAACTTGCTCATATTAATGGCAGATGTTCAACAAATGATGACCATGGTGTTTTAGGGAGGATCTAATACTTTCTCTGTGAAAATGTCAATGGTTCTTTTCTCTTGATAAATATAAACCAGTCACATACAGGTCCCCTTCGTTTCATTGTCATACATTCTAGAACTTATTTATATGGAATTATGTTCATAACACAAATTATATCGCTTTCTCAAAAAATCGGAATAATAAGAACTTATGTGCTTCAAAAGCTCAGAAACATACCACTATGAAAACTCCAGAAGAACCAGACGACAAAAAGTAACATAGCTGAGAGATTTGCCAAAACTACAAAACTTGACTACATTAATATAAGATGGCGTTACATATTTTACAAAGAAGTTAAGAACAAATAATGATTAGTGGCCCAATCTTAATGTGGTTAAATCTCAGACCTGCCTGAATGTTGCTCTGCTCTCAAAGGCTACTTGGGTTATTTGTAACCCTCTGTAGCCCCAAATGCTCCAATTCCGAGCTAGAATGATTGAATCTAGCAGCTTCATTCAGGTCTATGGCCGATCCTCAAGTTAAGTTGCAAGGTCAACAACTGCCCTATCGAAACAAGAGCATAAAGCCAAAGAAGCCAAACCCCTACCCTCCCCCCCACCCAAACCTGGCCTTCTAGCTTTACAGCGAAAATTTAAATAGCCCTTATATCCCCCCAACACCTCATATGCAACATGCACCATGATTCTTTTCTTTGAGAGAAGCCACTGTCAGCTGCACAAACGGACAGTGCAGGCCACAGCTTGTGCCCAAAACTTGAGCCTTGCCTTGACTTGCTCTGGATGGTCCCCTGAAAACAGATATAAAAACAACGTAAGATAACTCTTCTATTTACTGTCAAAGCTTTAGATAAGTGAATGGTTTGCTTAAATTGTTTTCTGATATAATAAGAGATTAACCATACCAGTAAATATAAAACAAAGAAGAGAAGATAAACAGAATGTACAGACAGAATCAAACACACAATCAGATCCAGACATGAAATAAATCAGCTTTTTATTTCAATCTGATGAAAATGCAAACAATCTCCCCAAACATGTTTCCTCCCATAATATACGTAACACAAACAAAAAATGCTATACAGGCAGGCACGCTCAATGTCAAGCTTAGGTTACTATTCCACTAAGAAACCTCATCACAGAAAAATAAAAAGCTGAGCTAATGTTCGTCATGGCTTTGCTCATGCCTTACCACTAGACAATATATCCAGCTCTTGGCTACATAATTAACCAAATATAAACCCAGCGTTTACACGCTCTTCACATAAGACATCTATAATAAAGACATGACACAAACAGGGGATTACACAGTCAAGCCTAGGATATTGTTTGGGTAAGAATCTCCATCAGAGGGGTGTATATTCTCTCTATCTACCGTGCACCATATTTTTCAGCTCCTGTCTACCTATACAACTAAGAATGCAGGTCCAATAGGCTGTCAAGATAAGGCTATCGATTGGGTGAGCATCCCCATCCAAAGGATGTCTATTCACTTGTCTACTTGGGCACCATACTTTCCAGCTCTTATCTACCTGAATCAATATAAAACCAGGTCTGGCATACAACCATCGGTCTGGGCTTCCCGTAATGGGTATTCTAAATACCCATCTGACAACTGTATATACACATCAGAGAAAGAACCATGATTTTCTGGAGGAACTTCAAAATGCAATACAACACGCCTGGAACCGAAGAAACACAGTTTTTTCAGCCCAAGGAAGTACCAATATAAAAAAAGAAGCATTTACCTATGACATCAAAGAAAACGAAAAGAAAATACTTGAAAGTGTGCTCTTTCTGGATTAAACTTGTTTTGAAATTGTCAAAGATCACAAACCTGGACTAGAAATCTTCCAATTCGCAATCGGTGACTGTGTACAGCTGCTACTGTTTGAATAACTATCAGATATACTACCGTCAACGGCAGAAGCAGAGGACTTATGCACAGGGGACCTCTGCTGCTCATCCTGAAACTTCTGGCTTATGGAATATGCTAGCTCTAAGGCAGGCAGAGTATTGCATAACTCTGGTATTTCCTCATAGTTAAACCCAAATCCCAGATCCAAGCATCCTTTCAGCTCATCTAAATCCTCATCTGTAAGACTCTTAGTCCTTGAACAAGACTTAGAATTCTGATTATTAGGAAGCTCTGCCCCCTCGGAGAGAGCATCACATCCCTTCACCTCATCGTTTCCAATACGTTCCTCAACAAAACCTTCCATTAAAACCTGCCCCCGCCTCCTCGCCCACAATACCTCTTCGAGGCCTTTAGCCCTGAGCTTCGATTTCGGCTTCTTAATGTTCTCATAAACAATATCAATCGGCTGTGTTGCCTCATTTCGCTCATCTGCCCCATTTGGTTGCAGCTCTATGGGATCAAAATCACAGGTTGCTGCATCATTGTAGATAGATTCTTCATCATCATCATCATCAGAATCAGAATCCTCATCTTCGCTGCAACCTGTACTTCGGTGATCAAACAAATACCCCTTTTCTTCTTCCAAATCATCATTTTTACAGATTTGGGAAACAGGAGCAACTGGGTCTCTACAATATGTATTTGGGTAATTAAAAAAACCTCTGTTTCCTCCTTCCAAATCACCAATTTTGCTGATTTGGGCTACAGGAGCAATTGGATCCACCTCGAATCCCACTTCATTAATCTCATTGGAATCCATTTGCTTTACTTCCAATCCTGATCTGTCACAAACGCTCTTCATTCTCCTTCCCTTCTCCCTAGCACTCCTATTCCTCTCTTCTGTGCTGTTTAGAAGCCTCTGCGAGTAGTTAATATACTAGTACACTAACCTCTGACACTCTCATCATGGTTTGAAATTAACCACACCTGCACAGACAAGAATGCATGCATGTGATTCACATGGCAGTCCTAGTCATGCATAAACTTCCCATCCACCGAACATACATGTATGAACCAAACAAATGAACATGCGTGTCACAAGCAAACTTTAACCATAGTTACATTAGACACTCTCAAAGGATGGTTTTGTCCTGTGAGAGTTCTTACCTTGCATTAGGTAAGTTCTGTTGGTTGGCTGTCCTTAAAAAAATGCCATTCTTACCAAGCTCCCCAAAAAGGGGTTACCAATATGCTGACAAACTTTTCATAACTTTTAACAATTCACTGAAGTTTAGCGGTGGGTCCCACATTTCTAAGGAAAAATGTTCCCCAAGAAAGACATGAACGTCCAGGACTTCATGTGAACAAAAAATTTGGAACTTTCATAAGTCTGAATAGTTAACCACTCTTTCTTAATATATTGCAATACCCAAGATCTTGTGATGTGGCATCCCTTAAAACACGTCACAAAATCTGCAACACCACCAAAACAAAGCACATAATTGATTGGTGGTCTTATAACTTAATGCTATAATATTCATACCACTAACTAAGACAGGAGAAAGTGCAGCCCTATTAATAATGATGTTGTATAAATCTCATTCAGATATTGTTGTTGTTTTTTCTTTTGTCCTTTTTAAATTAGTTTAAAGTTATTTAACACTTCGACAGAGTATACCTCTACATTCATCAACCCTCAAACTTCCATTCCACTTGTGGTTTTCCCTTTCATCTCCAATAAAAATTAGAAGTAACTATTTTATAAGCCTCCCTATATGCATATGTGCTTGAAATTCAATCTTTTAGCCTTTAATTATTTTTATAATTATTGAAAGCAATCTTTTAGATAATTTCAGTTAATTAAAGTTGTTGACTATTGATTTGAAAAAAAAAAATTATTTATGATTTTAAGAGTTGTTGAATTGATCTTTATATTGATTGTTTGTTAATTGTGTTACTTGTTTACATGTATCTTTATATTTGTTGTCTAAGTCGAATTCTTTGTTATGCATTCATGGTGGCCTAGTTTATAAAGATTTGATTGAAGGTCAAAATTTTATTTTGTTCTATGTCTTTAACATTATAGTTGTTCATTAATTTGTAGTTGGTGATTGATTTCCCTCAAGTGTTTCATTTTTTTCTATTGAGTCATTGATTACGAGATTTTGTTTTTATATGAGCCAATAGACAAGTAGTATAATTGTCTCTTAAAATTTATTGCAAATAGACACAACTACAACTTAAGTGCATCTAATGTGACAATTTCTACGAAGTATGTTAGCATATGTGTGTTTTTAATTAGACAATTGAAGAGATTCATTTACATAACAACTAATAATAATAAAATTAAAAACCAATTTTTAAAAAAATATTCCACTTACAAATGTATTATTTCATTTAAAACACTTATTTCCACCTATTTCCACCATTAGAATTACATATAAGCATTTCCAAATGAGGTGTGGAATCTTAAAACTTTGGAAGCAAGTGATTACCATCTTTAAAATTTTAAAAATAAAAAATCTTTAAAATATATTTAATTAAGACACCCTCCCTTCCACGAGGGCAACGAGGGAGATGTCAATGAGTGATTGGCTTACGTCTCTTGACTTGACTCTTTCAAATGTATGTGAAAGGTATCAGTGTAAATTCTGGAAGAATATTCTTTTATATACAAATTAAAAACTAAAGGGACAGCATTTTAAAAGGTCAAGAAAAAGAGATTTTTGGGAAGTTTCCTTAGGCATTAATCAAATGCGTATATATTAAAGTGGGCCTACTCATTTTTCTAAAGAAGCGTGTGCACTTAATTTTGCCATGGAATAAAATTGCTGATTATGCATTTGTAGTTTTGCTTTTCTTCCACGGAATAGGTAATAATATGTCATTGGCCCATGAGCCACGCCATCCTTGTGTTCATTTATTTATTATTTTTATAGAATCTACATGATTTTTTTTGTATTATTATTTTTTTAGAATCTACATGTTCATGGGGACCTAGTTCACAATCTATAATGGACAAGAGATGTTTTTTCTTGTGTCAAATTCACTGTATTAATTTTCATGTCTATATTAATTTTTGTCATTACAGTGTTTGTTTGTTTAGGTGAGATGGTCATTTGTAGATTATCAAATTTATTGTTTGTTTTTGTTTTCATAAGATGGTGACTACAGATGAATATATCTATGTTAAATTCAATGTATCAATCTTCATTATTAATGGTCTGTAATATTTTGTTTCATGAAAAAATCTGTTATTTAAATGTGGTGGTTATTTGCATATTATCAAATTTATTGTTGGTTCTTGTTTTGATGAGACGGCGACCACAGATTAATATATTTACCCTTTTTAATTTGAAAAAATACAGTTTTTGTCAAAAGTGTTCTTCTTTACTGGTAAATGGCAAAATTAGTGAAACAATCTTGAACATTATTAATTAAATGTTGTTGGTGTTAAATTAATGGCTCTACTTCCTTTTATATGTAGATGTCTCTCATTTCATTTTATGTTTTGAAGAGACTTGCATTAGGAATTGAAATACAACAAATTCAAGGAGGGTAAATAAATATGGAATGTAGTGTATGTATGTTATTTTAGGGGTGGAAAATGTTGCTACGAAGATTATTCCCTAATTGTAATTTCACAATGTATTTCACTTTTTCATATGTATAATGGTTAACGTCCTCTTTGTTCTTCTTATGTAGAGTGGTTAGAATCAAGAAGAGTTGGACAAGAAACACCATGCTTATTGAATGGCTAATAGGTGACTAATAGATACATATATTTATAGCCTTGTCAACAAAGCACTATACATTAATATTTTTTTAATAAAGCCACTTCATGTAGTGCTTGGTCAATAAAGCTATGAATAAATGTCTTTTAACCATTCAATAGCACATTTAGATGTTGTTACTAATTTTAATGAACTAGTTTCTTTTTTGAATATTTATGTTGGATCTCTTATGAACTAGTTTCTTTTATGAATATTTATGTTGGATCTCTTAAGTTAATAGATTTGTATTACTCGGTGATTTCAATTGTATTGTTGTGCATTAAAAAACTATGAAGTAAAAACAATAAATATAACAAATATAAAGTAGAACAAGAGAAAATTATTTGCATCAAAGTTTAAAGGACATGGCTTGATGATCACATATTTCACTTCTTATAGTTATTATTTTGATTTGACTTCATTTTCTATTGTCATAGTTATCTACTTTGTTGCATGCCATTGGTACAATTCTCTCTCATTGTCAAATATTCATTACTTAGAACTTCCTAGATCTCTCTTCCATTAACCTGACCTCAATTTTTTCAAGTAAATAAGAATTTTTTTGTCTATCATGCCAAATCAATAAACGTTTCTACTAAATAGACAATGACTTTTCTAAATTGATGTTTATCCATATAGTGCCAAATCAATAATCTTCTAGCAAAACAAAATGTTTATCCATATAGTGCCAAATCAATAATCTTCTAGCAAAACAAAATGACTTGATTGAAAAAATGTGAATGACTTTCATAAATTGATGTTTATTCATATAATTCCAAATCATGGACCTCTATCAAAATACAATAGCCTAAAGCAAAAAATATCTTATTACACTTTATAAAGACCATAAATTTGAAATTAGAACATCTTTATATTTATTTTATAAATTTATATTGTTCAATAAAAAATGATATCTTTTATATTTGAACTACTTAAATATTTATAAATTTCCCATTATAGATAAAACACTAGATAAGAAAGTTAATGACTCATAATCCCATTTAAAAAAACCTTTGATGACTTATTCCTAAACCTTTGGGAGTTCCAACTCATATGCATTCCTTAAATTCAAACTATGTCCCACATGACATGAGTGGCATGGTGTAAGCATCACTACATACACATATACATACCATTAATAAACAAAGGTAAGTGGGGGAATCCCATTGGCCACCTCATGATTTAGGTGGACACAAAACAACAAAAAAAGCTAAAATAAAAAAGATTGAAAGCGAGTGCACATGGGCTTCAATAAGAGAATGCACATGTGACCCAAGTGTGGACAAAAACATATGTATTTAATACATTTTTCTAAGGTAAATTGTTAGACCTGCTAATTCTCTAGAGATTCGAACCCCAATCATTGCCCATATGTTTGATATAAAATCTTTGTAAGCTTAATATACCAAGAGTAAAGATAGAGATAAGGAATAAATCCCTAAAAGGAGGAGCCAAATCCAAGCAATACAATTTACATATAATTCTCCAATCAATAATGGAGATGCTTAGTAAGGATAAAATAAGGTGCAATTTATGTATTTTGTTCTTCAACCCTTGAGAGAGATAAAAGCTTGAAATGGGTCCTTGTCAAGGAGGCCAACTGGGATTAAAAAATTGTTCTTCAACCCTTGAGAGAGATAAAAAGCTTGAAATGGGTCATTGTCGAGCAATCCAGCTGGCATTAAAAAATGTTATTCTTGTGGGTTGTCACACCCATCAACAATGGGTAACATATGTGGGGTAGGAGCATTTAAAGTGTATGCTACGTGGGGTGCCTCATAACATTACATTTCACTGTTTGGTGGGGTAGTTGGAAGTTTTTATGGCCTTGTTATATGCCTAGTCTAGATGGTATTTGGTATTTGTCACAATATTAAGATATGTATTGTTTCCAAGCAAAGTTTTGTGAAGTCATTATTCCCATGCTATTTGAGCAATTATGCTTTGGTTCTTAACATTATTGTGAAGTTAGGTTTGTGAGAGGGAAGTCTTCTTAAAACGTCCCTTCAAGCAAAGCCAGTCATAGCTTGCATCGAAGATATGGGCAATCAATTATTTTTTATCATTAAACTGACAAGGACAACTAGTTCATGCCTTTTTACTTCTCTTTTTTTTTTGGCTTATTTTGATTTTTTTGTTTTGATATGATGGGTAATGTGTAAATTGGTGTATTTGTGTATGATGTTGGTAAATAATCTAATTATCATTTGATTTAGTCGTTTTTATAAATTTTATTAATGTTTTTTATTTATGTATTTAGATCAGGGTCATAATCAAGTGAATTTGGTATAATTTATGAAAAACAAGTCATGAATTTCTAAATTTGAAATTTAGAATTTGGGTTTGTTTATTTTTTTCAATTAAATGTTATGAACCAATTAAAATACAAAATGTATTAAATTGCACTCTAGAGTGTTATGTAAAGGGACAAACCTTAGTGCATTTTGGATATCTCTAAATGGTGAAGAACAAACTCCCTTACACCTTGAGTCATTACACTTGAGTATGATAGCAACATTGCATTAGCTCTCTAGGCATACTATATGATTGCCCATTATCTTCAATAATAGTTTTGGACCATTGTCTCGGTAACAAAGGTTTGATTAAGGGAGAATTCCCCTCTTTAGCAAGCATCTAAATGGTGTTTATAAACACCACCCCTTTCAAATACATGCCATAGATATTAAGGTGAACTTGTTCCAAGTGGCATCCAGAAAATTCATCGCCAACAATTCATTGAAGGAAAATTCACTGCCAGCAATTCACCGCCATGGAAAATTCATCGACGAAAAATTCACCACTAGCAATTCACCAAGTTTTTGAAATATGTATTAGAAAATATTGGTGAATTGCTGACAATGAATTTTCCTTCGGTGAATTGTTGGTGATGAATTTTCCTAAAGCCATTCCAAGTAATATAATTAAGAAAATTCAAGTTTGTGAACTAGATTCAAAATCACATTCATAGAGGTGACTCACAAAAGTGAATCAAAATATGCAACAATATTTTTCTCAACCCTAAAATATTCATTTAATATATATTTATTTTTTAACATATTGACAAATTAATATTTCACATATCAAAATTGACATCAAACATAAATTTAAATACAATTAATTTATTTATTTAAATTCTATAAATTTATTAAATAGTATAACCACTTTCAATCTAAATTTTGTATGGCTTATCTTATATTTATTATTTATTTATACTAAAAATAATATTTTTTTTATTACAACAGTTTAGAAGAAATTCATAATTTTAATCTAATAAAATATTTGATAAACTTTAAGATTGCATTGCTCCACATGGTTTAAAGATTGAGGTCTTCACATTAAATACTAATATTTTATTTATTAAAATTCTATAAATTTATTAAATAGTATAATTACTTTCAATCTAAATTTTCTATTGCTTATCTTATATTTATTATTTATTTATCCTAAAAATAATAATATTTTTTTTTTCATTACAACAATTTAAAAGAAATTAATAACTTAAATCTAATAAAATATTTGACAAACTTTTAAGATCACATTGCTCTACATGGTTTAAAGATTGAGGTCTTCACATTTTAAGTATGAAAGAACTTTAAAAAGTCATTTTTTTAATAAATGTAATTTTAAAATATGAAAATGATTTTTATAATTTAAAAAATATGAAAATGATTTTTATAATTTAAAAAATATAAAAAATAAGTTAAATATATTGTAACAATATTTTTAAAAAATATTATTGTTTTTTAGAAGGTTACTTTGTATAAGAAGTTTTTCAAGAGTTTAAACATATGTTAAAAAAGGATTAAGTAAAAGATTCAATTATTACTAATTTATCCTCTTCTCAATATTAATCTATGTGAATAATTACTTATAAAAGAAAATGAGGTAAAAAACAACTACAATCTTTTTCAATCAAGATATAATCTATCATATTATCTTCCATGCGGTTCTTCTATTATTATTGTACAAATATTGATTATAATGCTTCAATTAAGACAATCATAAAAAACAAGTACCCTCTTCTACTAACTAATGGTTTGTTAGACCAAATTTAAAGTGATTAGTACTTCATAAAGTTGGATTGAAATTAGGTACTAATAGTGGTAATCAATGAGGATGATGTGTCGAAAACATTCAAATAAGGTAATGGTTGTGTAAATAGTTTGAATTTCCTTATGCGTTGTATAATACTCTTGAATTACTTTCATGATGATTGTAAATGATGTACTAAAACTATTTATACTCTTGTATCATTAAGTACTATATTTAGTGCATAGTACAACTTATGATGAAATCCTAATGCATTTCAAACAATTATTACTTGACATTTGGTTGGGAATTGAGAGTTAAGGATTAATCTTTTAAAAGTGAAATTCATTTTGAAATGGCCCAAGACACGTGGATAATTATAGCAATTATTTAATATTAGAGAAATTAATCATATCATTTTTCACAACACCACCCTTGAGTCCTACAATGGAAATTATTTTACTTTAGGTAGAATTTTTCAAAGTATGTGTTAATTTGAACAAAAAAAAACACATCAATCCTAAAGCCACCCAAATCAAACTTACCATTTAAGGTGGAAATAGATTTTAGTGATTATGTCATAGAGGTTGTCTTATTCCAAGGAGGAAAGGTCGTTTATTATCACTTGTAGTTGTTTTATCAAACAAAATTTAAACTATTACTTCTAATAAAGAATCACATAATCATGTCCAAGTAGTTAAGAAATGGGAGCAATATCTAATAGGAAAAGAAACCATTATCCACATAGATCGCAATCTACTTGAATATTTTCAAGAACAATCTAAACTACAATAAATAAAAAATGTAAGTCGATGGGTTTTTTGTGACAATTTCCTGCAGGATATCAAATATAAAAGAGGTGATAACAATGCACTGATATATATTATGTATGTAACATTTTCTTGTAACTTTAGTTACTATTTTTAACTTTGAATTATTTGTCTATGAGCCATATAGTGAATCATATGAACATAATAATTTTTTTGGGGATGTATTCCAACATTTATATGGGGTTATATGTAGATTTTGAGGCCAAGAGAGATTACTATCTTCAAGGGGGTTTATTCTACAAGTTAGGAAAGTTATGTGTTCCTAAAGAGGGAAGAGTTACATTAATACATGAGTACCTACTTTAAAGGGGAGTAGGCTACTTTGGTGAGAAAAAAGATTGGCACTTTTGTAAAAGGTATGTGATATGACCAAACATGCAATTTGATGTTGAAAATTGTATATGCAAATATTTTTTACATCACAACTAAGCCTAATAATCTAAAGTTATGATTATATTTGTTACACCAATTCCTTCTAAACTATAGAGAACGTGTCTTTATATTTAATAAATGTTACTTTTCTCACTTAAGGAAAGGGATAATTGTTCTCCTTTATATATATATATAGCTAATATTAATTTGAAATTAAGTAAGTTTTTCATATAATGGGAAACATGTTTAGAGGGTGAAAAATTAAAAGGGTAAATTTCATTTACCATTCCTCTTCTACTTAACAAATTCTTGTAGGTGTCTGTATATGTTTAAGTTGTTCCTCTTCCATTATAATTATTTACTATATTCATGAAGGAAAAATGGCATTGGTGTAAATGACTATTTAAGATATCGTCTTAAATTAAATTAATTTAATGTATGTATTAAAATCCAAAAAATACCAAATTTTGCATATGGGAGTCAAAGAAACATAATATAGAGAGTACAAAAGGAGTGCAAAGGCACATCCCAAGAAAAATACATAATAATTTAAGCAAAATTCAACAAAGAAAAATATGATCCAAAGATGATTCTTGGAGGTCTTAGATGGCATTCCTATCATTCAAGACTACCAAAATGTTTGTGATGGTCATGAGGCAATGAACGCCACTAGGTTTGTGATGCCTCAAAAATGTATAATATGAATTTGGAAGTTGGCTAGGTGATCTCTTCCTACTAAAGTGAGAAGGTTGGAAATAGGAAGCAATCAATCTAGTGTGAGCCTCTTTAAAATATGTACCTTTAGAAAGTTGTTGATGAAGGTCAAAAAAATTCCACAATAGGGCAAGACATCTGTGGTCCTCAAATGTAATGAGAGCCTAGACATAACCAAACAAATCTCTAAAGAGACAAAAAAATAGCCTCTAATCTCATAATAGTGAGAGCATCTAAATATAAAATATTCCCCAACGTAATGCTTCAGGAAAAAATCTAATTTGTGCAAGAGGAAACCCTAGGTTACAAGGTAGTTGAAGTTTGGTATACCTTAGGGGGTAGATGAGTCCATCACTAAATGAGAGATATATCTTTGAAAGGCTATTAAAATTTTTAAAAATAGTGGCTCGCTAGATGATATCCATTTGGATTGAAGGTATGTTTTGTAAATATCGATACGAATACCCTTGTTCATCTTCCCTTTAGAGAGATGAAGAACATTATCTAAAAAATCTCTATAATGGTGGCCTAATAATATCAAGGTTAATGAGACATATCAAGGAGGAATATATCTTGCATACCAACAACAAACAATCCCATCATCTTCTAGTGCTACAATGAATTTAAGAGTAACAAGAATACTTAGGATGGAAAACATAGGAGGTGGCCCTTAGTCTCAAACTTTGTATTAGATTTGTCACCACATGGAAAAATACTTAAGTAATGAGAGAAGATATGCCAAAATTTGTAAAAATGATGACCCAACAAATAGATCTCTTAGCATCAATATGTTTAGATATCATCATAATTGATAATCTCTTTATCTAACTTTAATCTGAATCTTGAAGGTATGGGACCCAAATGCCACAACCATACAAGAGGGTGGGAATGACTATTGATTCAATTAGTAGATCTTTAGTTGATCATCTTGAAATTGAACTTAAAATCATTGATTTTGAAGGGTGTTAAGAGTCACGTATCCCTTTCTTAGTCTTGAATCAATAGCTAGAGTTAAGCTAAAGTGTGAGCCATAGAAGAAGACTCTTAGGTAAACATATGAAGAAACACCAACAATCTTCTAATCTCTATAAGTAAGAATCACCTCACATGCCTTCTTTTTGGACATGTGAAAACTATATGCATTATTTTTCCTCAAATTACGTTGAAATTGATGGTTATCACAAAGCAAGGCTAAAATATCCAATTATTTCTATCTAGACCCCTAATTGAGTGAGACATCAAGATAATGCCATCTTTAAATGATAGAATGATCTATAAACTATCTTGAATACTCTCAAATAGCTCACCAATTACATATTTCACTATTCTAAGAACTCAAAACAACCTCCATTAGATGAATACATGCGTTATAGTCCTTATGAATATGGGATAGTCATAATTAAGCAACTTAAGAATATAACAAAGCAATAGAAATCATGGAATGAAGAAACTTACATTGGACAATGATAGAAACATAAAGCTTTGGTCTCAAGAAACCATAGTAGGGGGGCAACTCTAGTTTGGATGAGAAAACCACTCTTCAACTCCGCTAGTAATAGATTAGTATAATAATGAAAGATGAATGTAAGACTAATATTAACCTTTACAACTCCCCCATACCCTAGTCAATACCTTTCTCCAATAATGGCTTAGAATGCATAAAACCACTTGCAAATGAAGATAAACAAAAGTACCAACCCTCATGGAGGGTTGAAAACCTCCTTAATTAGATGCTCTTACATCCCACACAATTGGAAACATGTATGCTTGGAAGTGGAATGAATAGACAAAAGTGTTCATATTTCATGTCAAACTCATATAGAATGTGTTGATTAGTTTCACAAGAAAATGCTCACCACTTATTAAAGTGATCGCTATGGAAATCATCTAATCCACTAGGTCTATAAAATCAACAATCTTATTAAAAGTAGATAAATATATCATTTTTTAGAACAACATTCAAGGTTGTCTTCTCCCTCAAGATGCTATAGATCACCCTAAAATCAACAATCTTATTCAAGATTGGCTCTTAGTTAAATTATCATTATGTGGTGAAATGACTTTTTGGGTTTTGGTAAAGTTGAATGGTTCCAAATGAGTCCATCAAGGATTAAGTCTTGTTGAGTGCAAGACTCCCAACACCAATAAAAAGAATGAGTCCACCAAGGATTAATTATTGTTGAGTGCAAGACTCCCAACACCAATAAAAAAAATGAGTCTACGAAGGATTTAGTCTTGTTGAATGCAAGGCTCCCGACACCAATAAAAATAACGAGCCTACGAAGGATTTAGTCTTGTTCAGTGCAAGGCTCCCAACACCAATAAAAAGAGTGAGTCCATGAAGGATTAATTCTTGTTGAGTGCAAGGCTCCCGACACCAATAAAAACAATGAGTCTACAAAAGATTTAGTCTTGTTGAATGTAAGGCTTCCCACACCAATAAAAATAATGAGCCTACAAAGGATTTAGTCTTGTTGAGTGCAAGGCTCCCAACACCAATAAAAAGAATGAGCCCACCAAGGATTAATTCTTGTTGAGTGCAAGGCTCCTGACGCCAATAAAAAGAATGAGTCTACGAAGGATTTAGTCTTGTTGAATGCAAGGCTCCCGACACCAATAAAAAGAATGAGTCCACCAAAGATTAACTCTTGTTGAGTGCAAGACTCTCGACACCAATAAAAAGAATGAGACCACGATAATGTCCAAACAATTTTTAATAAGATGGACACCCCTTAATCCTTCGCCCTCAACTAAAAAAAAATGAATTTAGACTCATACTTGAAATATCAAAATTATATAAATATATATATATATATATATATAGAAAAGTGTATGCAGATGCTGCTGTTTTTTTGTTTCTCATCTTCTATGTAATCTTTTGATAGCCTTTTACAAGTTATAAAAAAACAAAAAACAAACCTGGGTTTGCTTGTGCTGTTCTCTGCAGTCTGGTACACATGGCATCCATGATGCTCATCTTACAATCCCCATGCATCACGGTAACCGCTTTTCGTATATTTAAGATTTCCAAACTTTAAAAATATAAATTTATTATTGCAAAACTAAAATATTAAGCTTGATGGCAAATCCCACATTAGAAGGATATCCGAACATCTTGATATATATGACACGTCAGCAAGATATGGACTTAACCATTTTTATTATTTTACTAATCTCTCTTAATTAAATAAGAGATTTATAAAGATTCGTAAAAAAGGATTGGAGAAATGGCAAGGATGGAATTTCTTAATATTCTTAGTGGAAAAATGGAATATGCGCGCGGGTATTAAGGCTTTGCTTGTGTGGAATTATTCAATCAAAATTATGGAGATCCCAAGGGTTTAATATATATATATTTTTTAAATTTGATTCTCATATTTTATTTATGTATTGTTTTAAAATATTTATATTAATTAGCAAGGGGTTTAGAGGGGTGTCTTAAAAAAATAGTTTTAACCATTGTCATATAATTGATGAAAAAAATAATCAAGAGGATTTAAAATTTAAAGTTTGTTAAGTCTTTTCTATGTTCTTATATTTTCACTAAAAATGTCAAAAAAGGGGTCTTGATCCACTTTAATGTTAGCAAGAAAATTAACTTCCATATTGATTTCATGATAACAATGCTAAAAATGAACATCTTCAAAAGAATTATTCAATAATGATGACTCTCTTTTAAAACGTTGATGACAAAAAAACAACAACAATCGGAGACTTTCAAAAAATATGATTCTTCCAATTGGGATAATGATTCTTATGAAGATCCTAAGTCACATTAATTGATTCTCTTTCTAGGACTAACTTTTTGCAACCAAGAGAAGAAGCCAAAGCAATACCCAACACTACTACTTACGATTCAATATCATTGTTTGTACATATTCTAAAAAAATAAAGACCCACCACAAACAAAATGCCCATCTTAATTATGAACCACCAAACCAACTCCCACTTATCATACCATACAATAACATCGAAGTTTTAAGTTTGAGGAAACACTTTGCAGGTTTCATCCAAACTAAATTACTATAAACTAATGGTATATTGCTTACCCCTTTATTGTATTATAATTTTAAATTATTAACATTATTTATTTTTGTTTAATATATTCATATACAGAGGCATAATACGACAACAAATAGGTTGTGATGGAACAAGTGAATAACAAAAACACTTTTAACATATATTATATGGTCATTTACACATCAAACCTTTATTATGTCCAAATGTAAGTGATAATAGTGTGAACATTTACACAAATAAGTTAATATATATTAACATAGATATGTTAAATACACTTACCTAAAAACACTTTAAAATATCAATCTCAAGACACGTATCTAACCTATATGATAAATCCAATATAAACATCTCAAAACCAATCTCTTAACATATTTTAAATAAATTTAACATATCTATATTAATTAAATATATTAATTTAATTTTGTTAAAATACTCCACTACCACACTTCAAATTTTATGAACTAGATTTTTTTTAACTAAGATAAACACTTAAAATTTACTTAACTAACTACAACTAAATATCAAATTCAAAGCTTACTAAAAATCAAAGGTAAAAAGTAATCTTCATTAATATAGGAATATAAACATTTATCTTTGCATACCATACATAGGGTTATTATCTTAGTCACAGTCACCTCCAAATGATGCCTCTAGAAATTCAAATAAGGGGTCTCTTTCAAGGATGAAAAAAGGCATTATCAATTATAGTTCTTTCTACACTTAAATCCCTTTACACATGTGGAGGGCACCATCAACCATTAAAATGGTTTGTGCTTAGAGCTACCCATTTATAGAGGTTTGAATTTATTTGTATGCACTTTCAAATCATTAAGGGGTAAATGATTTGAGATCATATCTAGGTGGATATTCTATAGTTGGCTATTCCTATTCCCTTACTTTACTTTTTGTTTGGGACTCATGTTTTTGATTTGGGTCTCCTCCACGAGGAAAATAACATTATTGTAAGGGTTTAAAATGTGGTCCATGAAGGTGAGATATGAATAGTGTGCATTAAGTACATGGCTCCACAAATGTTCCTTGCTTTTGCAATATCATTAAGTTGATGGAGACAACAAATCAAATTCTATCTTTATCATCTCTCTCTTAATTGATTATGGAGCTTTGGGCATAAACGTTTTTAGTCTTTTGATTTTAATATTGTTATAAAGTTTGTGTGTTGTATTTTACTATATATTTTGTATAATATATATTTGTGATTTTTTTTTATGAGTTTAGAATTGGTATGAATTGTGTAATGGTGAAAATTTTAGGACAAATTTCATTATGTGAGTAATTTTTCAAGAATGTTTATTTATATCTATTTTATTTATGAGCTTTCACACATAAGTAGTATTCAAAAAAGGTTGATTCGTATCTACTCTATTCTAACACAATCTTAAATTAACATTCATAAGAGAAAATGGTAGAAAGAGGCAAGGTTTTTGAGAAATGCATGGAAAATAAATGAGGTGACATGCTATAATAGAGAGTGAGAAATTCTATAAAGAAAACCAAAACATACAATAACACAACTCACAAATAACATGGTATCAATAAACTCGTCTCCTATTCCAAATTGTGAGACAAAGTTTTGGGGACTCCAATGCAACAAACATCAGACACCAAAATGTTACATTTAATCACAACATGAAACTTGTAAATGAAAAGGATTCGCTTGCAACTGAGAGTGGGGCAAAGGTATAGGAACTCTAATACGATTATTGGATTCATATGGAGTGTTTCCAACCTCCACAAAATAATTAGGACAAAAAATGATGCATGTAAAGGTTTGAGAATCCAATAGGAATGACATAAAAATAAAGTATTTCAACAACCCTAATAGTTGTTGGAAATTGAATTTTGATGGTGCGTCTAGAGGGAATATGAGAATAGAATGTGCACATTATCTTTTAAGAGATGTTAAAGGGGGATTTATGGTTGGAGGTTCATGATTGCTAAGCAAGTCTAACAATAAAGTAGAACGGGAGGCTCTTATAGCAAGTCCCATCTTAGCTTCCAAGGAAGGGTTTTGGGAGTTGGAAATAAAAGGTGATTCCCAAGTTGTTATAACTACTATTATGAAAGGTAATAGTCCCAAATGGTAGATAATTGTGTTTCTTTGAGGGGAAAGTATATGGATTAATAAATTATCTAAAATATAATTGCTTCATTGATATAAGGAGCATAATCATGCAATCGTTGACTTCCTATCCAATAAAGGAATTGATAACTTTATTCTAACAATCTTTTAAAGTAAGGATAATTCTAATTGGGGAAGGTAAATGTTTTCAAATTCTACTAGATGTACATCTACTGTTATGATTTATTCATACATAAATATTGCTTCATTGCCATCATGTTTTGTTTCTTTTTATGGTGTTGTGGCTTTTCTTGTTGTTAAGGCTTGTTGGGTGTTGGTTGTGGGTTCACAAACCTCATTTTTCTTGGTTTTTTTTTTGTCTTAGATTTTGTTTCATGGTTGGTCATGGTGATTTTTCTTAAAGTAACCTTTTAAGACATTGTCATGTTTTAGTCTCTCAACTAAAGATCTTTCACTGTTCTTTGGACTAGGTCCTTAATCTTGTGAAGTCTACTCTGGGGCATAATGTAATTGATGATAGGGTCTTCTAAGGTCACATACTATAATATAAGAGAAATTTCATACTAAGCTCAAGGATTTAGTGAAGAATGTGGATTTTTGTCATTGCATTGAGGACTTAGTTTCTTTTAATCATGTGGCTGAGAAGGTGTTCTCAAAGCTAGGGTTGTATATGTCACTTTTTGTTCCTTTCGGTCATGGGTAGGAAATGAGTCTTTCCTTGATGATTTTAACTCCCTTTATTGAGATGTAGGGATTGTTACATGCATATGCTTCAAGACTATAATAGGCGATAAACCTGTTGGGTCCCAAAATTGCCACTCCACTTCCTAGAACAAAATTCCACTCACATGACCAAGGTTGTCATCATGCAAGTGAAACTGGCTCATCAACAAAACATGGAGGGTTAAAGGTCAACTCTATGAAAGTGGGTTATCTCTCCACTTCAAGCTCAACCTAGACTCAAGAGGGTGTTCCTAGGGGTATACCTTAATAGGCATTTGAATCAAATAAAATGGACAACCAAAATCAACTACAACCAAACCCAATTGCACACTTGACCCCAAATATTATCACTAGGTTAAGGAAGACTAGTTGCATAAAACCCATATATAGCTAATATGACTATGCTAGCATGACACATGTGAAATGAAATTGCTTGAGGTTCATTGAAGATAAATCCCTAATTATCATTGGAGGTCATGCATGCACAAAATACTCCCACTCCTACACTATTGATTTATGTCTTTGATTTTGGGTGATTGGGTTAGAATATTCCCAAACTGGTGCATATCTATGGGTAACAGAGTGAAGTCAACAAGGAAAAAACAATGAAAGTTAAAATATTAAACAATTGATCTAAGAATTACATCTATAACACACTGTGTCATAGTACAACTTTGGATATTCAACAACTTTCACTACTCTCCTACAACTGACTTTTAATGATTGGAACCCTAGAAGTCATTGACACCTCTTCTACATTGAGAATAACCACCAACCAATCTATTGAAAAGATTCAAAAAAAGCATAATATACTTGCTTAGTCAAAAACCTAATATGTGGCACTAGCTAGTACCAAATTCGTAGTTGGGGATGGATCCTACTCAAAATGTGTGCTTGAGATTGAAGGACACCAACAAATTTTGGTAGCTAGGCGTTGAACTCTTGCAAGTAGGCGAGCTACCACCATTAAGGTTAGCAGGTGGTGAGTAAAGGCACAATGCCACTTTGTTTGGCGCCAACAACCCCTATTTGAAACTATTTTTTTCCTTATCATGAGCTCCCTTTTGTTAAATGTCAAGCCACCATGATGTGAGAACCATTGGATCTCTATTTCTTGTGATCAATGGCCTAGAACCATGATGCCACATGAGAAAAATGGGACCCATCACCCTTGAATTTGCATTATGTGGCAAATGCTACATCGTTTAAACCTATTAGGGCTATCACAATTTAAAATATTGTGAAATGTTGACACATGGCACTTGACTTCTAAAGCTTCAATATGTTAGAAAATGGACGTCATGGTTTAACAAGGTTGTGAGAACCTTGTTGACAACCGACAAAGGTTTCACAACCAAATCAACTTGTCGAAAAACCATGCACTTAACCTTTCTTTTCATCACCTCTACTTATCTACTTGTTGGTAAAACAAGGTGGCAAAAGAACCAACTTTGGGAACCAAAAGTGGTTCAAAAACCGTCTCACAACTCTACTAAGTTGACAATCATACATCCTCTTTTTCTCTTCATATTGACGAGAAAGAAAATTACCTAAACCCCCTCGGCCTTTGACAAGGTCATCAACATCAGTTCCAAAACCTTCAAATCTTGTTGGTGAACAATTCAAAACTCGGCTTTAAGAAAAACCTTTAAAATAGTGTTGATCTTTGATGACATTTGGAGAACCATGTGTGGATCATGACAATGTTGTGAGATCCTCCAAAAAAGTCGACAAACACTTAGAATCTACTTACTTCAAAATTTAGTGAAGCATCAAGAAACTTCACTAGGCACTCAAAACAAACCAACACTTGCCTTTTGAAAAAATTTCCCATTGCTTGAAGAATAAAGAGGTTAGAAAAAAGGATGTTGGGCTCTGACAAGGTTGTGAGAACCTTGTCAATAGTCGACATTGGTTTCAAAACCACTCATTGACAAACAAAGACTACTTTGGGAAAACAAAGAAGTTTAGAAACCTTCATTGGATTCCAATAAGGTTGTGAAAACCTTGTCAACTTCCAATAGAGGTTTTGAAAGCTCATTAAAACATTGAAACTCAAAGACAACCATATTTTCAATTGAAATTGTAAGGTTATGAAACCAATGTCGGGCTCTGATAAGGTTGTGAGAACCTTGTCAACTCACAACAAAGGTTTCAAAACCTCCAAAAATTTATCAATGAAAACTTAACCAAAAGGAACCTAATAGGTTAGAAAACCTATGCCAAACTCTAACAAGGTTGTGAAAACTTCAACGAAGTTTTAGAACCTCCACAAAACACCAACAATAAAAGACAAACAATTTTGAAAAGGTTAGAGAAACCATGTCAGGCTCCAACATGGGTTCTAAAACCACTCAAGAAAGCCGACAAAACACTTAGTCAATTTCTTATTTTTCTCACTTGGAAAGTTGACTAAAATAAAAGGCATAAAGCAACACAAAAGAAAAGTCACGCTCAAACACACAAGCCCACATAAACTATCTCAAATCGGTTATAAACTTGAGCCAACAAAGACAAGAACAGGAAGAGACTCAAACAAAAAGGGCACTACATATTTGAGTCTCAACAAAACCATTTAGTGGTTACATATCATGATCAATTTCTAAAGGTTATAAATGGGTTCTCTTTATCTACCTAATGTTAATGACACCATTTCTTGTTTTATAGAACAAACATAGTTAATTGACAGTGTATGTATTTCTAACTTGGTGTTGGAATCTATTAGGTCTCATCTAACAGAGATTGTTTTGGTAATAAGAAATAAAATTACAGACTGTAAGAGTGAGTATTATTGTCTTGACAGTAGAAAATGAAGTTACAAGTTGTAAAAGTGAGTGTTTTGCTCATAGTTGTCAAACTATATACTTTTATGTAGATATTGCTAGATGATTATGTGCTTCTCTATATGTCTCTACTATTATGTGATGTTGTCCTATTTTTGGGCCTACACCACTAATCTTGTTTTGTTGTTTGTTTTGGACAAAGTGGCATTGTTTTCAAAATGAGAATCCCTCACGCCGGTAGCATGATTGCAAGGATCTATGGTGGGGTTGTTCACTAGGATAACAAGTTTCAAACACCATACCAAACGACACCTCACCTTCTTACGAGGAAAATTATTTTGTCGCCACTCAATACCCCTTGGGCCTCCAAAAGTCCCCCCGTCGCTTTCACTCCTCGTTGGCAGTGGGTCCTATACAACGTGGCGGCCACGTCATCTGTCAAATCATGCCAGTACGCTCGCACCCCACCTCAACAACATGGACCCCTCCAGCTGGTACAGACGCTAAGTGGCGGGCCCCACGCCATGCGTTGAAAGTACCGATGGCCCTGCATACATAACATTCTCATTTGCAAGCGCATGGACATGCATGCCCATCTTAATTAATCCACCCGCACGCTAGAATGTTCTTTTGACGTGGCACGTGAGAAATGCTTATTTTGTCCAAACTCAATTAACTGTACTAATCATTAGAGGTCTTATTGAATTGCACGTATCCCGTTTACGTGCGGGACTCTTGCATATTCCGTTGAATTTGACGGTACGTGTGGCCGTCAGTCAATATTTCCATGGCAAGGTCATAATTGTATATATTATTTTTAAAAACTATATAGAAGATTACGGATGTGATGGTTTACAATAAGACGTGGTCCCTTGGTGTGAGTCCAACTAAATTTAACCTAATATTGTGACTAGTTTAGGGAGTATAACATCACCACTCACCTAAGCACATGTAGGCACAGTAGTGGTGGGAGTTGGTTGATTGTTTTGGAGGTAGGGGTTAATCTACTTAAAAAGATTCATTCGAGGGAGTATTAGGGGTCATCTACTCATATATAGTAGGACTTACAAGTATATTCTCTAATTAATAAAGTCATGATAGTAGGTAAGAGAGTCCATTGGAAGGATTGATAGTTCTGTCATTTAATAGAAAGGATCTAACTTCATTGTTGAGGATGGGACAAGAATGGATGGATCTAGTTGTGAGATTGGGTTCATTTATAAATAGACGATGATGAGCTCTCGCGACAATTATTTGAAGGAGTAAGATAATGTAGGACACTCCTTCAAATATTGAGAAGGTCATAGGCATGTTGAAACTCCAAGGTCACCTTCTTTCTTTATGTTTATATTTGATAATAAGCATTTATGAGAACATGAATGTTATCATTAAGAAAAAAAGAAATAACTATATCATTTGCATTAAAAAGTAACATTATTTCTTGACTTCAAAAGGTGAAAAAGAGCAAGGGCAGGGGCTCTAGCTCGATTGGCTAAAGCATCATGTTGCAGGCAAGAGGTCACGAGGTCTAGTCTCCCCCTGTACCTGTGGTACGAGAGGGTGTGTCATGCTAGCATCACCGATCACATGAAAAAAATTACCAGACACACTGCAGTTTAAGGGGGCTACCCGATTCTTGCAATCTAAAAAAAAGGTGAAAAATAGCAACTCTAAAAAAAATCATAATTTGGCAATGTATGAAGGTTGTGAGGTTATATCCCCTAATAGAGCAATTTTATAGGAAAAAGACCCAAGATGGAAGGGCAAGAAAATGTTGGGAATT
>VDFB02281492.1:537703217-537724174 GCA_007258455.2 Sequoia sempervirens | reverse complement strand
ATATACTTTTGCATAAACCCTTAGGGGGCATGTAGTAAGGCCTATTGGCTAGTTGTATTGTTGAAAGCCTTTGTGGCAGGCTTGTGAGCCCTGAATATTCAGCCTTGATGCCTATGTTGCATGTAAGATTACTAATTCAATGAGATTTCATGTTCCCATATCAATCTATTGTGTTATTTCCACTGCGTTGACTCATTTCTGCACGATTCAAACTTTTCCTTTTGGAACCCTCCTACTATAACTGCACCAAGTGGTATCAGAGTGATTTTTTGATTCCTAAAGGCATTCCTTGAGGTGAGCAGATCACCGAATTGAGGCAGATTGCATTTTTTTTTCAACCAATCTTCGATTGTGAGGGAGTTGAAATCCTTGTAGCTAGATCATTGAATTGAGGAAATTATACCGATTCGAGGGGAGATATGCCACCAAGGAGAGCGCCTACTGTGGAGAATGTTATTGGAAGAATGAATGAGATGTTGGAAATGATGTATAGGATGCGAGTTAGGTTAGATATTGTCGACGACAATCGAAGGTGAGGCCTAAACCATAAGCATCATGTTAAAAGTGATGTTGAATTAGAAAATGCAAATTAAATTGCAGAAACCCTAGATGAAGAAGAAGATGAATTAGATCAAGTAAAGATGTTGAAAGCAATCTCAAAGATTGGAAAGCAACCTAGAGTTGAAATTAAAAATTATGCAGGAAATTTAAATTATGAAGAATTGATTGATTGGATCAATGAGATGGAAAAATATTTTATGAAGAAATAGAAGATCTGGAAAGAGTCAGATTGGGGAAAACAAAGTTGAAGGTCATACTACATTATGGTGGGAATAAGTTCAATTAGATTGAAATAGAAGAGGCAAAGAAAAAATCATCAAATGGAATAGAATGGTGACAAAGTTGAAGAGTCAATTCATACCAGCAGATTATGAACTGGAATTATTGAAGAGATTGCAGAACCTGAGATAGAAAGAAATATCTGTGAAGGAGTATATTGAAGAATTCTACAAGATGATGATCAAAACCGATCATAGTGAAGCGAGCAAAGAAAAGGTTTCAAGATATATCAATGGACTATGAACAAACATCTAAGAAGAATTGAGCCTGGTAAAAATGACATCTGTTGAAGAAGCATATCAATTTGCATTGAAAGTAGAAGAGAAGCTGAAAAAAAATGAGCAAAGATAGAGAAGTGCAAGAGGAAGATTTCAAAAGAGTGGACCCCATTCCAAAGAAAGAAGCCCCTATGTGGAGTAGAACAGAGATGTAAAACCCTACTAGAGGAAAGAAAAGGATGCTAGATCATTGTAGACACACAAAAATTTCCTCTAATAATATTAAAAGTTTTATCAATATGTGGATCCATTATTAGTACTATTATCCATTCTATATATAATTCATCTCATATTCATATTTCATGCATAACCATTTTATAAATATTTATCCATCTCATTAAATAATTTATAAATCTATAATCATTAAAATATTATTTATCCATTTCCTTTATTACCACTTTGCATGCATTTCTCCATTTCACTCTTCTATCCCACATTCACTCTAATATTGGACCCACCCCTGAGGAGATCTATTTAAACCTTGCACTCTCTCATTTCTTGATCATCTAGCATCCACGTTCTTTGCATTTTAGTTATCTTCACATCCACTTTTAATACTCTTTGTTTTGCACTCTTTTTTTTTATATCCATTTCATCTTAGTTTATTTGCATGTTAGCATTCTAGTTTTATCATGCTTTATTCTGTTATTTCATATCATTCGTATTCAATCTTCTAATCTTCATTCACCATAGCCTCTTGTGCACAATGATCTGAGAGAAAATTTATTCAACAACACAAGATCTTGGATGATAGGAGGGAAATGGAGACAAAAATCTATTTGCATGCATGTGTGTTTAGTTAGTTTATTTTGTTTGCGTGTGTATGTAGTTGGTAGGTACTCCATTGTTTGATGTTGGAACAAATATGAATCTTTGGATTTAGATTCTCATTTCCATTATCAACATTTGGCACGCTCGATGAGACATTTCCCTAGTTATTCTATTGCTTCATTGTCACTTGAAAGAAGTTTTTATGTTTTGAGTTAATCTATTGCAGGTTTGTTTGCCTTGATATGTGCTTTCTCCCGATATACGCAGAGGTCTTTGTATTTCCCATCTCATATGATATGTGTGTCTATGCAATATGTTGTTATATATGATATATAATGGAGGTATTATCTGTTCCTTTCTTCATGCCATCTATGCTTCTCCTCCTTGCGTAATCTCCTGCATTGGAACTCTACCTTTATGATCTTGATGTCATCTAGTTCTCTGAAACACTTGCATGAGAATTTACTTATGATTCATTAGCTCGAATTTTGATCCTTTTGGATTGATTATAAAATATTTCTGAGGAAGAAGATAAGTAGGTTTTTCAACGAAGTAAATCACAACTTTTCACTTTTAGTGCTAATGCCATAAATACTCTTTTGAATGCTTTGTTTGCATATAAATCTACTAGTTTTCAGGTTGAATGCTTTTATTTTTAGTGAAGATAAATAACATCTACACTTTTTCTATTATCAACTAGTAACTGTAGGAACAAGGGAGGCTTATAATAGCTGTCATAATAATGCAAATCTTTCAGACTTAGCAAGATCTGCAATGCATTTCCAGTCCTTTTCCATGATCTATGCAACTTTCTATGATTTACACAATTTTTCTTTTCTATCTTCCGCCTCCGATTTTAGGATCCACTTTAATAGTTCCTTCACTTTGGCTAACCCGGATAGAGGAGTCCTAATGTCCTTGATTGACTTGAACAATGTGAATCTCATCGATCATATGCTTGTCGTTGCAAAGCGTATTAACATATGTAATTTAGGGACCCCAAATGTTCTTTTCTATCTTCATACTATTCGCTTCATAATGTGTTCGACCTAAAATATGGGTGCCCGTGCTAAAATAGAACTTCCTCAAACAATTTTGGTACATTTTCACTGCAAGTCCAAAACTGTCCTTATACCCTTTTTGGTCGAATCCTCTGTGTGATGGAATGATTGCATGGAATCAACATTTGAAATAAAATGATTTACAGACAAAAAATTCATGTTTTCTAATAGCGACCTTCTCATCAGAGCTACAAAGTTTCTAATTTTAATCTTTTGTTTGGTTAATTTAGTCGGTTAATTAGGTTAGCTTAGATTAATTTTTAGTTTTGATTAATTTGGTTAGTTGATTAATTATGTTAGAATAATTTCAATTTAGATTTGATTTTTCAGTTTTAGTTTTAAATTTATATTTAATTTAGATAGATTTCAATTTAGATTATTGGTAATTTGATTTAGATTCTTTCTAATCTAGTTTAGTTTTTTAGTTATTAATTTAATTTTTTTCTTTTTTTTTTTTGTTTCTAATTTTCTAATTTAGTTTAGTTTGTAAGTTTCTAAATTAGTTTAGTCTTTAATTTTTCTAATTTAGTTAGTTTTCAATTTTTAATTAGTTTAGTTTTCAAATTTTCTAATTTAGTTAGTTTTTAAATTTCTAAATTAGTTTAAATTTGAGTTTCTAATTTAGAGCTAGATTTTTCTAATTTAGGTAGATTTAATTTTTTATTAGATTTTAGAATAAATGATAATTTTTCTTTTTAATTTAGTTTCTTTATTTTGGGGCTAACTTTGTTAATTTGTCTTTTTTTTTGGAGGTTCGTTTGTCCAAGGCTAAAAAATAAAACTCTCGTTTGTTTAAGAATATTGATTGAAACTACTAATGGGTGGTTTTGTGGGTTTTCGTGTGTCTAAGATCTTATTTTGAAACAACCAAATCTTGTTTGTTTTAGAGTAGATAACATTTCATTTGGTGCTTAAAAAGAACAATTGTCTTCTTTCACGTAGATTTAACTAGGGGATTAATAAATCACTGTTTTCTATGCTTGTGAAGATGGTAGGTATGTGCTCTCACCTTGTGCAAACTCGGTGATAAAAAATCCAGACCCATATCTTTATGTTTTTAATCCCTTAGAGTGCCTTCCACATTGCTTCAAAAGGTGGGAATGACCCAAGTAGTAACAGACTAAAGCCAAGTCCTTCCGAACTGCTATATAAATTTGTGGTTGCAAGGAAAGATTGCATTCAATGGGAAGTGGCACATGATAGCTCTCCTCCAGTATCTTTATGATGTGAAAATCCCTTGTTCTAAGGGTTGGGGGACCTCTTGAGGGATTTTATCATAGTATCCCCTGAACCAGATTCCCTTACTAGACACCTCTTATTTTTAGAAGCCTAGCCTTTCGGTCGTTGCTTGGTATAGTGCAAGGTATAGTGTCATGCCTGAAGATACTCACTACTAACTCCCTTGAGTAGAGATAGAAAATTACTCTTTGGGAATTCCAAGTTGGTGCGCTCAAGAAGTGAGCACCATGGAGGGGAGCCAGTGCCACCAAACTTCTAAGCTATCCGCTCTTGAAAGAGATAAGTGTTTCACACTGATCTTGAGGTATTTCAGTGGGCTATACCAAGTATACAAACCTTTATGAATAACTAGGTTGTGCTTGTCTTAAGAGTGTATTTATTTGTGAACAACCACTTTGTTTTCCAAGTGTTTTATGTGTGTGTATTTAAAATAAACCTCAAACAAACATCACACCTAGTAATTTGCAACATCTCAACCTGCAAACCATGAAAGGTCAAACAACAAAAACATCCAAAATGAACCTATCACTTAAATATCTTGGGGTCATCACCCTTTAGTTATGATCTTTTAATCCTTGCATTCCACCTAGTCCTTGCATATCCTTCACCCTTACATATCCATTATTGGTCAAATAAACCTTTATCTTGCACTTAGGTTACTCTTCCTAGGTCTTGAAATTAAACCTTTGGCTATCTATCACCCACATCACTTAAGCTTCATCATCCTTGAGTTAGGGAACATACCATTATCCTTGAGTATGGAAATATTTTTGGAGTTCATCAGCTTCTATATACTCTCTCTTGATCATTTGTCCTTGTGTCTATCCATCATAGCACAAGTAAAGCCTTGCATTATAACCAACTTGGGACCTAGAGTTTCCTTTGAGCTCTTGCATTCTTAGCTTGTCATATCATACCATACCATTCTCATATCTCATGTTAGAATCATATCCTTTTTCATTACATCCTAATCTTAGGTCTCATACATTGTCCAATCGTAGATTGAAGATTAGAACAACTCGCCTATGACCCCTAGAACAAGAGAAAAAATGTTTCAAGAAGGGAACCCTTGGGGAAAAGAATTTGATGGGGAAGACCACATTAGTGTTGCAACTAGTGAAACAAATGAAACCGATGATGAAGAAATAACCCAATCCAATATAGAAGAAGCACTTAAGGATCATAGATTCACTAAACTGCTTACAAAGGTAGTCAAACACAACCCACAACAATACTTCAAGGTCCTTGCTGATGAAGAAATCAAAATACCTCATAATTTTGACATATAATTACTCACAATGAATGACCAACCTAAATCTAATGAATCTAAGCATCCCAAAATGAACAATGATGATAGAATCAAAGATCACAGACCCTTTTATCTACAACCTAGTTACAAGAGATCTTCAAAGACATCAAAACCTACATCTACAAACAATCCTATTTTGGATGAACTCAGAACACTGAGACTAGAATTGGATACTCTCAAGAGAAGTAAAACATCATCCCACAAGTACTCCATTGAAGATATATGTCTTTATCCTTTCGATCCAAGCACACCAATGCCACCTTTTCCTAGTCACTGGGACATACCAAAACTTGACAAATATAAGGGAAAATGAGATCCTAAAGACCACTTAAGAGAATTTTGTACTACTACCATGAAATTTTTAGTTGATGAAACATACCTTATGAGGTTATTCCCTCACAGTCTAGGAGGATAAGCTATGGAATGGTTTTCATGATTACCCCCGACCATAAAATCTTTTCAAGAACTGGCTAATAAATTTGTCTCCAATTATAGTTTCAACTGTGACCTTAAAGTGACCATGACAAACCTTTTTAACACCAAACAAAAACAAGGAGAATATTTTGTGTCATTTTACAAATATGGAGACATTTAACAAAATGATTACCTTATACCATTCCAGATAAAGAATTGGTTGATCTCTTTTATTGAAATTTGAACAAAGAAATTGGAAGGGAACTTCACCTTAAATGCTTGGATTCCTTTGATGAAGCCATAGAAATGGGATTTCAAATTATACAAACTCTCATTGATGATGGAACTATTAAACTTAATAATGACAATGATAAAAAATCAGGCTCAAGCAACAACACATCTTTTTGGGTAAAGAACAAGAATATAGTCAATGATGGAGTTGTTGATGCAAACACAACTAAGACATCATCACCTATCTACAACCTTAAAGGTTCATCTTCAGATAAAGGAAAAGAAAAACAAAGAAGCTTCCCTAAACAAAATTTTACACCATTGGGACAATCGCTTGAATCCGCATTAAAGGAACTTCTTGAAAACAATATTATAACACTACCCGAAATGAAGGAATATAATCCAAAATTCAAACCCCCATGGTGGAATGAGGATCAATTTTGCGATGATCATAGACACAAAGGACATAAGACTAATAGTTGCAATAAACTTTGACATCTACTACAAGACCTTATTGATGATGGTAAGATAGAAATTGATAGACATGCTCCTTCTGGTAACTTTGATTGTGAGATGTTTAACAACCCTTTCCCTAAGCATGAAAAGGATAAAGGAAAGACCCTTGAATCTAGTGATGGTGTAAACTATACTATTGCTAAGTATGACTATACCATAAATAACATCAGTGAGGCAGATAATCATGTAAACACTTTCATTATAAAAGGAAAAGAATTTGATTGCAATGTTACTACCCACAGGGGCACAGTTACCCTCAGAGGTCCTAATTCAAAACCTGCTACACCAGCTTCATGATACAACCTCATAGAACATTTAGGTAAAATTCGTACACAAATTTCTATATTTAAGTTGCTACACCTATCTCTTGAGCATAAAGCTATCCTAGATAAAGCGCTTGCTACTACTACATTACCTACAGACCTACATGTAGATCAATTCCAAGCTATGGTGGGACACATCACCTCTCTCACACTCTCACTTTTACTAAAAATGATGATTCGTACCTTTGACAACTGCATAACACAGCTTTACACATTGACATCCTTGTCCATAATTTCACAATCAAGCGAGTTCTGATATACGAAGGAGTAGGTCTTAATATTTGTACTCAAGAATTGATCACAAAATTAGGGTTCTCTGAAAATATAGTTGATCCAAGGAAAAATATTACCATAAAGGCATATGTTGAAGAGGAATGCTTGTCTAAAGGATCAATTACTCTACCAATCAGAGTTGGCCCTGTGGTAAAGGATGTGGTTTTCCAAGTCCTTGATCTCCCTCTAACCTATAACATCCTCCTTGGAAAACCCTGGATTCATGCAATGCAAGGAATACCTTCTACATACCATCAATGCATTAAATTCCCACACAATGGTGTTGAAATCACAATACAAGGAGATCCAAACCCTTTCATGTATTACCATAATCTAAGTCCTAAAACTAAAATCACAATCCCAAGCAACCGTGAGGCATTTCCTTCCAAAGCATATGTTGATCCTGATTCCTTAAAAGTGTCCTCCTCCAAATCCAATGAAGCTGAGATCAAAATACAAGTAAAAGAACAAGGAGTAGGAGAATATACCTTGAATCTTGCTCTTTTCATTGGAAAGCTACCTTTATCTCCCCACACCTATGGCAAACCACATATGACAAAGACCAAATCAGTACAGATACTTCAATGATTTGTAAATCAACTACTTTCAAAAAATGGGGAGCCCTTTATAATGAAATAGAAGAAGCTGATCTCCTGAAATGGTTATACAAAGACGAAGATATAGAAAAATAATAAACTGCAATAAAGATACCTGCTGAACAATTTGGTAAAGGATTTGATCTTATAAAACAAATGGGATATGATTGTAAAAGTCATCTCGGCTTATAGAAACATGGTATCTTGGAACCAATACAACCTACTCATATGCAAAAAGTTCCTGGTTTAGGATATGGCATGTAGAAAGATAAGACCTTGAGTACCATGTGTACTTCAAGTAATGAAGTAGAGTCCTCTAATGCTACATAGAAAAACGAGGAAAGTGCCATCGATGACTTCATTGAAATTTATGACTATGATAGTGTCCCTACCCCTGAACCCGATCATAATATTTGTACCCATGAATCCATTCAAAATATTGATTCAAATCATGGCCCTTTGCCCTTGGTTCACCCCAAACTCATTGATTTGGATCAACAGGGACCACCACAACTGGATGTATTTCAAAATGATGAGGTAATCATAAAATTTCTGGGAGCAAGAGAAGAAACACCTCTTGAGGATTATAAAGAAAGTTTCACCATAGAAATCAATAGTGTGGCTTACTTTGGGGAGGGTGCCAAGCCTTTCAGTTGCAAAATAATTGAAAATATAAACAGGTCTTCTAGTGAAAACCGCTTCGCGACACTATTAGACCCAAAAAAAGTAAAAATAAAGGATGTATCCAAGGGTGAAAACCTCTCTAAGGTTCTTGAGGATGGAAGGCTTGACACACTTCCCCTAGCAGTCTATTATGAAAAATCATCTATGTTGGTGGAGAAGACAGTACCAACAAATCTGAGAACAAAAGAAAAACCAAGGATAATCCATCTAGCAGAATCATTAACACCTGAAGAGAGAATAGAGCGTGTAAAGTTTTACAAGGAAAGACAAGTCAAATTTGTGTGGTCCTATGCAGACATGCCAAGACTTGATCCATATTTGGTAATGCATCACTTGTCTTTTCCACCGAGGGAAAAACTTGTTAAGCAAAAGTTGAGAAAAATGCACCCGCATGTCGCTCTATTAGTAAAAGCAGAATTACAAAAATTGCTAGATGTGGGATTTATAAGACCTATTGACTATGCTAAATGGATTTAAAATTTAGTACCAGTTTCAAAACCTGATGGGGGCATCCAAGTTTGCATAGATTTCAGAGATTTAAACAAAGCTTGTCCTAAGGATGACTTCCGACTTCCAAACATTGACATGATAGTGGATTTAACAGTAGGACACAAAATGTTATCCCTCATGGACGGTTTTTCAGGCTACAATTAGATTAAAATTGCTCCTAAAGATCAAATTAAGACAACCTTCACTTGCCCTTGGGGAACCTTCTGTTGGAATGTCACACCCTTTGGGTTGAAGAACACCAGAGCTACTTACCAACGTGCAATGACCACTATCTTTCATGACATGATACATACCTATTTGGAAGACTATGTGGATGATTTGTTGGGAAAATCCTACACCAAAGTTGGACATCTAGAGACCATGGAATTTTTTTTCACAAGATTAGAACAATACAAGGTTTGGTTGAATCCAAAGAAATTTTTCTTCGGGGTAACCTTTGGGAAACTCCTTGGACACATTGTTTCATCTAAAGAAATTGAAGCTAATCCTACAAAAGTAAAGGGTATAATTGAAATGCCTCCACCTAATAATATTAGTCAGTTGCAATCATATCAAGGAAAACTTTAGTCTATCCGTCATTTTATAGCATAACTTGCAAATAAATGTCAACCATTTCAGCGCTTGTTACACAAGAATGTTCCATTCAAATGGGATGATGAATGTGAACAATCTTTTCAGGAAATCAAATAATACTCAATGACACCACAAGTATTAGTACCTCCTACAGATGACAAGCCTTTACTTCTGAATATATTCACAACTACCACAACACTGGGGGCACTTTTGGCATAACATGACTCTAATGGAAAGGAATGTGCAATCTATCACATCAATCATACTCTAGTGGGATATGAGCTCAATTATAGTCCTATTGAAAGAGTGTTCCTTGCTGTAGTTTTTTATTCACAAAAGCTATGACATTACATGCTTACACACCAAAAAAATCTCATTGCAAAAATTGATCCTCTTAAGTACCTCCTAAACAAGCAACACTCACAAGATGATTGGCTAAATGGGTGATGATTCTTAGTGAGTTTGATATTGAATACGTAGAAAGAAAAGTGATCAAAGAAAAAGCTATAGAAGATCAACTTGCTGATGTTCTTGTGGTAGATAGTCATCCTCTTATTACGGAGTTTCTCGATGAATCAATAGTTAACATGGAATCTACACATCTTTGGACTTTATATTTTTATGGCTCCTTCACACAAGGGGGTTTTGGTGCTAGAATTCTCTTTGTCATACCGAAAGAGGATTGTATACCTAAAGCTTACAAGATACAATTTCCATATACCGACAATATTGCAAAATATGAGGCATTACTTTATGGGCTCCGTATGGTTGTGCAATGGAAAATCCTAGAGTTGTGTGTCCTTGGTGACTCTTAGCTAGTGATAGACAAGTTAATGATGACTACAAAACAATAGGTGAAAAATTGATGCCTTACAAAAGAATGGTGGATGATTTCAAGGCCTATTTCACATCAATTTCCTTTGAGAAGATTCGCCGAGATAGTAACATAGTTGTTAATGCAATGGGAACAACTGGTTCACTTGTGCACATGTCAAGCAATGCCGCCTACTGTGAGTTCTTGGTAGATCCTCTTTTGGAACCTGCTTCCAATATACCACAATTTGAAATGATTTGTCTTATTGTTGGTCCTAATTCCCAATGGTATGGGGATATTTATACCTATCTCTGGGATAACACCTTTCCATCTTACCTATCTAATAAATCATGTAAAACCTTTATCTGTCAAGCCTCTCCTTATGTAATCTTATGAATACCCTTTATTGCCGAGGTCTTGATGGTACTTTACTTAGATGTCTTGAGTATGATGATGTGAAATCTGCTTTATGAGAAGTTCATGAAGGTATATGTGGGGCATATTCTAGCAGTCCTACCTTGGTCAAGAAACTCTTGCATATGGGTTATTATTGGCCCACAATGGAAAAGTATGTTTATCAGTTTGTTAAAAAATGCAAGCAGTGTCAAAAACATTCAGAATTGATAAATGATGCTACATAGGAATTGCAATCTCTCGTTACTGTTGGCTTCCTACAATGATTTAATAACTAAGCCCTTACAACCATGATTCAGAGATTGGACATCTAACCTGAATAGCTATTTCAATCATCATGAAGGTGCATTTAAATTTTCAACCCAAGGACATGAACTTGAAATGGGTGAGCACAATATGTACACTAGGAACGCAAAGTAGCCATTTCATTCTACAACTAAGGAACACACAATGCTGAAAATAAATTGCTTAGAAGGGAATAACATAAATACCAATCATCAATCAAAAACTACATCAAACTAAAATGCATAACATGAATGAAAATCTGAGCAACAAACAGGGCACTACTCTGTTTGCTTTGGCTGCAGGAATAGTCACAAAATGAAATTCTAGTGGCTGTAGGAATAGTCGGTGCCAAATTTCTAACTAATTACTAAACTTGTTAAGTATACTAGATTAATGCCCAAACTAAGAGGCAGATTGCTCACCAAGTGGAGGCCCCTTGGATAGAGTATCCTCTAAAACTAATGGGAACTTCGGATGCTCGAGACTCAAAACTTTATTTTATTCAGCACATAAATCATGAATTACAAAAGAGTAGTAATATCTATATTCTTGAAGATTAGAGTTGGAGTACAATATCAAATCATTGCAACATCTGAGGAAGGGAGCGCCGGATCTTTATTTATGCTATCATCTAAAACAAAGGAAGTCAACTCCATGGTAGGGAGGGACACCATTTAGGGAAAACATAAAAATGGGCGATGGTGGTTACATGGAATGCAATTCGGACAATAGAGGTCCAAACTATGGAATTTAGCATAGTAGTAACACTTGCGCGTAGCAATCATTAAATTCCACCACAAGGTAGTTACATTCGGTATGAGAGATTTTATGTAGATCAGATCCTTTGGCCTTGGCCGAATCCTTTGCTGGACATTATGGTGCATGCCTGGTAGCGTGCCTTCCTCAACTTAGCATCTTTAAAAATAAATCTACGCCGTCTTCGGTATGCACAATAAATGCATCTATAACCACCTTAAGGAAAATTCATTAACCACATGTAAAATCAATATAGATAATCCACATAATATGCCAATGTCATTAAAATTTGCAGAGATAGGATTTAAGTCCAATGTCTATGGTTTGAGGGAAACATTATGAAAATATCAACATTTAACATGAAATTCCATGACAAATTCCAGTAATAAACTATAGATTCTACCCAAAATTGGACCAAAAACTAGGCTCATCAATCACACCATGGCCCTTTTATCAGTGGGGACTAAATCTCGTGGGCAAGATCCATCCACCTTCATCCAATGGTCATAAGTTTAGTCTTGTTGCAACAAACTATTTCACAAAATGGATTGAAGTTGTCCCCCTCTCTCATATCACTAGAAAACAAATAGCCACTTTCATACTAAACTATATCATCTGTCGCTATGGCGTTCCTTTATCCATCATCATAGATAATGATCGTCCATTCAAAAATCAGGATGTCCATGAACTCTATGAGAAATTTCAGATACAACATCATTTTTCCACACCTTACTATCGTCAAGGTAACGACCAGGCTGAGGCCTCTAACAAGACCATTCTCAAAATTCCTAAAAAGATGCTCAATGAAGTTGTCGAGATTGGCATGTTCAACTGAATCCTTTCTTGTGGGCTTACTGCACAAGTGTCTGCACTCCCACGGGTGCTACCTCATATGCCCTTGTCTATGGATCTGAAGCCATCTTTCCCATCGAGGTTGAGCTACCCTCTTTGCACATGTCCTTGCACAATCAACTCAATGATGAAGAATACCAAGTTTCTCGTTTGTAGGAATTGGAACTGTTGGATGAACGAAGACAAACTACTTTCAATCATCTTAGAGCATACCAACAATGGATGTGCTGAAGTTATAACCAGAAAGTGAAACCACATACATTTGAGATTGGGGATCTTTTACTTCATGAAAATCCTCGTAATCAACAAAATAGAGAAAAGAAGGGTAAATTTGATTCTAATTGGTTGGGTGCATACGTTATCATTGTTGTGTATGGATATGGGGCATACCAGTTATCTACTCCAGAAGGCCATGAATTGCTTAGTGATCCCATCAATAGTATGCACATCCATAGGTTTTATACATGAGTACTTCAGAGGGTACACTCTTTTAAAAAGTCCTAAAAAAATACAAAAAAAAAGAAAAAAAGTCTTTAAAAAATACAAAAAAATAAAAATAAAAAAATAAAAAAGAAGAAGAAAAAGTAAAGAGAAAGATTTCATTCAATGGTGAAAACCACTTCGGTGGTGCCTTGAGCAAGTACCATGGTGAAAACTGAGAAATCAACACCATGTGTAGAGGCTTTTCTCCTCTTTCCTTTGGAGCTCTACTTGATCTTTCCATCCCTTTTTCATTCACCCTCCACTTCAAAATAGCCTTCTCACACTCACCATCACTTGTGAAATGTGTGACATTCCCCTTGCTTGCTCGCTTCGCCATGTGTACTAGGTTGGTCCTATCCCTCACTGGGGCATTTCCTCAACCTTAGCTATGCGTTAGGATATTGAACATCTTGTGGTCAGAGAAACTACCCTCTTTGTTTGTCTGCTCGCTTACGATTCATCTCATTTCATCAAAAACATTAAAAAATCCCTAAAAATCATAAAATGTCTTGAAAAAATCCAAAAAAAATCACACAACTTCAAAAAAATTCCAAAAAAGTGACACTTTCAGATCGCCACACAAATTTTAACTTCAATACAATCAAAATGTGCCACAATTGACAATAAAACAAACATTGCAACATACCTAAAAAACCCATCTTTCATATCCAACCAAACGCATAAACTATGACAAGAATCAAATTTACATGGAAGTATGACATTTGTTTGTTTGTCAATTTTTTTGATCAATTTATGATTTTTATCTTTGGTGGCATGTCTTTTAGCTTCTCAAGGATGTCTTGGACTAGAGAGGTGAGGATGGGGCATGTTCACTTGTTTTTTCTCTATGGATTATTTCTTATTCACGGGAGGACTCGTCTTAAGACTTCTAAAACCATAGAGGACCTATGAGTCTAGTGTGGATATGAGCATTCCTTGTCTGATAGTGTCTTCCATGCAATAAATATTCAAGTCATCTAAGTTCTTTATACCTAGAGGCTTATACTTCATTGCTAAATAAAAATGCAAACAATATTTAGGTTGTCTAGAAGTTCATGTTATCTAAATGCTTATACTAATTTGCGATATAATAAGCTCGATGATGATACAAGCACTTAAAAAGCACAAGAATTTTCATCGCCTTGGATTCTCCCTTTCATAAATCATTTCTTTCATTGTCTTTTCCTCTCATTTTCTCTTCATCATGTTGTTCATCTTCTTTGTCATGGAAAAATTAAATCAATTGTTGTATCCAACTGATGTATGTCTCTTGAATCAAATCTCAAATCATTAAACTTGCTTCTCAAAATCTCAAAACCCCCTAATCAATCAATCATTGTATCAACTTGTCTCGTGCAAGCATCAATTTAATCAGCTTAATCAACTCATCAACCCAGCTATACTGATCATTTCCATCAATTGTTTAGTTATTCCCATCAACTGTGCATTTCCATCAAATGTACATCACCGCTTAATCACTTGCTCAATATCAATCATCTAATCATTTTCTTGTAATCTATCGAGAGATCAATATTTTTACAATTCGTTCGATTAATCTCTCGAGGGGGCATATCATATTCATCATCATCCTTACCATGATATCTCTAGGGCATGCATTAGTTGATCATTTTTTCTTTGAAACAACGCGACAGGCTACATTGTCTCAAAGAAGGGAAAAATGTAGACACATTAAAATTTCCTCTAATAATATTAAAAGTTTTATCAATATGTGGAACCATTATTAGTACCATTATCCATTCTATATATAATTCATCTCATATTCATATGTCATGCATAACCATTTTATAAATATTTATCCATCTCATTAAATCATTTATAAATCTATAATCATTAAAATATTATTTATCCATTTCCATTATTTACCACTTTGCATGCATTTCTCCATTTCACTCTTTTATCCCATATTCCCTCTAATATTGGACCCACCCCTGAGGAGATCTATTTAAACCTTTGCGTCTCTCATTTCTTGATCATCCAACATCCACGTTCTTTGCATTTCAGTTACATTTACATCCACTTTGAATACTCTTTGTTTTGCACTCTCCTTTTTTAATATCCATTTCATCTTAGTTTATTTGCATGTTAGCATTCTATTTTTATCGTGCTTTATTTTATTATTTCATATCATTCGTATTCAATCTTCTAATCTCCGTTCACCATAGCCTCTTGTGCTCTGAGAGAATTTATTCAACAACATAGGATCTTGGATGATAGGAGGGTAATGGAGACATAAATCCATTTTCATGCATGTGTGTTTAGATAGTTTATTTTGTTTGCATGTGTATGTAGTTTGTAGGTACTCCAATGTTTGATGTTGGAACAAATATGAATCTTTGGATTTATACTCTCATTTCCATGATCAACAATCATATCATAGAGGAAGAGAAGATAAAAAATTCTACCACAGTAATAGAGGAGGCCATAATTCTTACCGCAATGATGGATTCTAAAGAGATGAAGGTAGATCTAAGAGAAAACCATTTAGAGGAACCTATTTCAAGTGTGGAGGTGAAGGACACAAAGCATTCAAGTGTCATCAAGGAAGTACCAGAAGAGCAACATATGTGGATGAGGAGCATGTTGGATCCCATAATTCAGTTGGGAAACTGGATAAAGGTGAATCACTGGTGATGAGAAGAGTTTTGATGCATGAAGAAGTAACTAAAGAACCTCCACAAAGGAAAAGTCTATTTAGAACCAGATGTAAGTCCAGAGGAAAGGTATGTAAATTTATCATTAATAGTGGTAGTACTAGCAATTTAGTTTCAAAGGAGATGATAAAAAAGTTGAATTTGAAGAAATTGAAACATCCAAACCCTTATAGGTAGCATGGATTCAAGATGAGCATAAGATATTAGTGAATGAACAATGTTTGGTAAAATTTCATATTAGATCATATAGGGACAAATTTTTGTGTGATATTATGCCTATGGATGGATGTCATTTACTATTAGGAAGACCATGGAAATATGATAAGAAATCAATTCATGATGGAAGAAGAAATACTTATACTATGGCATCAAATGGAAGGAGAATCAAGTTGATACCTTTGGAGGAAGAGGAGAAGACCGAATTTTCTGGCACTTCCAGACTATGTTTGGTGGATGGAAGGAAATTTCTTGATGGATTGAGGCATGAGAACATGCGTTTTACGTTGATTCCAAAGAAAGGTGGAAGTATGGAGACAACAAAGAGTGAAGATCTACCACAAAAAGAAGTAGTAGAATTGTTGGTAGAGTATGAAGACATCTTGTCAAAGAATGTACCAAAGGGATTACCCCCAATCTAGAGTATTAGTCATCATATAGATCTTGTACCAAGAGCTAGTTTTCCAAATAAAGCAGCACATAGAATGACACTAGCGGAAAATGAAGAGTTGAACAAGAAAATGCAAGAGTTTATGAGGAAAGGATTGATTAGAAAATGTTTGAGCCCATGTGCGGTACCTATTGTACTTGTACCTAAGAAGGATGGAGAATGGAGAATGTGTACAAAATCAAGAGCAATAAATAAGATCACTGCTAAGTATATATTTCCATTTCCATGGATGGATGATATTATGGATTGTTTGAGTGGAGCAAAATATTTTACAATGATTGACCTAAAGAGTGGATATCATTAGCTTAGGATCAAAGAAGGAGATGAATGAAAGACTGCAATTAAGACTAATGAAGGATTGTATGAGTGGCTAGTAATTCCTTTTGTATTGACCAATGCATCGAGCACTTTCATGAGATTGATGAACGAGGTATTGAAGAAATTCTTGAGTAAGTTTGTTATTGTTTACTTGGATGATATTTTGATTTTTCAGTAAGACTAGAGAGGAACATTTGTGGCACATCTGACAAGTATTGTAGAGATTGAGAGAAGAGAAATTGCTTATTAATGTCAAGAAGTGTAATTTTATGAAGATAGAGTTAGTATACCTTGGATATTTTTATTTCAGTTGAAGAATTGTTCAGATGGATATGAAGAAAGGGATAGCAATTTTAGATTGGCCTATATCAGTAAACATTGGTGAAGTAAGATCATTCCATGGATTAGCTAGTTTCTACCAAAAGTTTATCAAGAGTTTAAGTAGTGTTTGTAACCCCATGACATCAACAATGAGAGGAGATAAGAAGGATTTCACATGGACGTTTGAAGCAAAAAGGAGTTTTGAATTGTTGAAGAAAAAGGTGACAAAGCAGCTAGTATTAACTTTACCAGATTTTGAAAAGGTATTTCAAGTTGACTGTGATGCAAGTGGAAATGCAATTGGAGCAGTATTGAGTCAAGAAGGAAGATCTGTAACTTATTTTAGTGAGAACTTGAATGATTTCAGAAGAAGATAGTTAATTTACAATTAGGAATTTGATTCCATAATTCAAGCCTTGAAGAAGTGGAGACATTACTTGTTTCCTAAGGAATTTGTGTTGTATATAGATCATCAAGCCATGAAATATTTGAACAATCAAGGGAAGTTGAATTAGAAACATATGATATAGGTTTAGTTCCTGTAGAGTTATACATTTTTGTTGAAGGATAGGAGTGGCAAGTCAAACAAGGTTGTAGATTCATTGAGTAGAAGAAGGAATTTTTTGACAGATATGAGAGTGGAAGTATTGGGATTTGAAGAGTTGAAAAATATGTATGAAGGTGATGCATATTTTGGTGAAGCATGGAGAGTATGTAAAGAACCAATAGTGACAAACTAGAGCCAATGGTTGGACTATTTCATTCAAGAGGATATGTTATTTAAAGGAAATCAATTGTGTATACTGAGGATTTAATGAGGGAGAATTTGATCAAGGAGAAGCATAGTGGAGGCTTAGTAGGACATTTTGGAGTGGATAAGATAGTAGCTTTGGTAGTGAACACTATTTTTGGCCACATATATATAAGGATGTAAGAAAGTATGTAAAAAGTTTTAAAATTTGTTAAGTTGCAAAAGGAAGTAGTCAGAATACTGGATTGTATAAACCTTTGACAATATTGGAGAGATCTTGGGAAGATTTGAGCATGGATTTCATTTTGGGATTATCAAAAATACAGAGAGGTTAGGATTCTATTATGGTAGTAGTGGAATTTTTTTGTAAAATGACACATTTTATTCCTTCTAAGAAGATTAATGATGTTGTACATATTGCTGACTTATTTTTCAAAGAGATTGTGAGATTACATGGTTTACCTAAGAGTATTTTTTCAAACAAGACACCAAATTCATTGGATACTTTTGGAGGACATTTTGGAAGAAGATGAAGATAGATTTGAAATTCAATTCAGCATATCACCCATAAACAGATGGACAAAAAAAGGTTGTGAACATACGTTTGTGTAATTTGTTGAGATGTTTGGTTGGAGATGAGGCAAGAAGTTGGGATATAGTCTTACCATAAGCAAAATTTGCATGTAATGATTTAGTGAATTGGAGTATATAGGGAAGACACCATTTCAGATTATCACCGGAGTAAACCCTAGAGGAGTTGCAAAATTAAGAGACATTAGTATGGAGAAGAAAAGGAGTGTGGAGGTTGAAGATTTTGAAGATTTCATGGAGACATTGCATAATCAAGTCCATAAGCATTTAGAAGACATGAATGGTAAGTATAAGGAGAAGGCAGATGAACATCAAAGATATAATGAATTTTCTGTTGGGGATGAAGTGATGGTATATTTGAGGAACAAAATATTTCTAGTTGGTACATACAATAAGTTGAAGATGAGGAAATTTGGACCATGTAAGATACTCAGAAAGTTTGATTTTTGAAATACTTGCGGCTACTAGAAACATTGGGTATATCACATATTTTCAATATTGCATACATATATGAGTTTCATGAAGGACAAGAAATTGGTAATAGTGATGAAGTGGATTTGAAGGATTAGTTACCACACAAGAAACTGGAGGAGATTGAACAGATTTTGGATTCCAGAGTTGGAAAGAGTACTAGGAACAAGTAGTACAAATAATATCTTGTGAAGTGGAAAGGCACACCAGTGGAGGATTCATCATGGATTTCTTAGGCTGAGGTGGACCATCTTGGTTTTCCTCTTAGCCCTGGAAAGTGAGGGAATCACTTTTCTTTCAGTCTTGGGTGTCTGATGCAAGAGCATCCCTGGTTGTAAAGCAATCCTGTATCAACCAAAAATAATTTTTTTCTTGCATTGCATTTAATAACAGTTCTAGTAGTTCATTTCACATTTTACTGCATTTCTTTTTCTGAGCTCATGGAGCAAGATATAGCATCTAAACATCGACATCTATCACATATCTAGATTTCACATCATTTGCATTTGTCTACTGGAAGTTATCACTCTTAGAATTTCACTGTGTTACCAATTAGAGCAATTGGGGCTGACCTGGTCTAGATTTCTTAGTGCCAACTTATTCTAGATCATGCAAAGCTTAATAGGACATCATATAGGCATCTTGGGTTCATTGGGAGTTATCTTGGAGATTCACAAGGAATGATCTCTTCTTATTTTATGGCTGACATTTGTTTTTGATCATTCATTGGGCTATTAACCCTTGTGGCTGACATGAACCTATATTGGAGCTCAAGAAACATATTTATAAGCATTTTAATTCATCATAGATCATCAATTAGTTGTTCATGATTAGATAGATTCAATATACTTTCGCATAAACCCTTCGGGGGCATGTCATAAGGCCCGTGTTGTTGAAAGCCTTTGTGGAAAGCCTGTGGGCCCTGGATATTTGCCCTTGAGACTTATGTTTCATGTAATATTACAACTTCAATGAGATTTCATGTTCGCATATCAATCTATTGTGCTATTTCCACTATGTTGACTCATTGTTGCACGGTTCAGATTGTTCCTTCTGGAACCCTCCTACCGTGACTGCACCAATATCCACCATTTCTCTCTCTCTCTCTCTCTCTCTCGTGTTATTCCTACTCCCTCCAATGAAATTTATACGATGATCATCCCTCAATTCCTCCATCTATTCCCATAGATACCATCCATTATACATCCTCCTCCATGCCTCTTTCTAAACCCATTACTACTTTCATAACTCACACCAACCATACATCCTAATGGATTTCAACTCTCTCTTGTTTCCCTTCATTTTCCCTAGATGCACTTATGTGAAATCTATATCAAGCGGAGAAGAGAGTGGATTCAAGAACAAAAGGATAAGATATTGAGAATTTTAAGGATTCTCTAGACATACACCACTATCATATGTGATTGTTACACACCCTCTCCCTATGGGATTTGTGGCACCATGATTTTTAATTTATGATAGAAAATATGATCCAAATACATATTTAATATATTTTACTATTGAATGTGTTGAAAATTGAGGTGTTTATGTAGCTTAATACTTTGTAAAACTTTATGATTGCTGATCTAAATATATATTCTTTGTTACAGATTCTTTGTGGGTAATTATCTGATTAATCCTTTTTACCATTTGTAGAATGAAGATAGAAGTTGATAGAATAATTAGATAGGATATTAGAAATATTACACAAGCATGTACTGTGGAGAAACCCTTTCAGGAAAAAAATCCACTAAGAATTAATCTATTATTCAATCTCTGAAGTAGATTACAATAGCTCCAATTCTTGCTTGAGAATGCTTCTTTTTCCTTCACCAAATCTTCTTCACAACCTACAATAAAAATGATAATAACTCTCTTCAACTTGCTTGAGATAAATAGGAATTAAAAAATTTTGTAAAATCAACATGAGTTACAATTACAATG